>CP135544.1:3215064-3282806 GCA_032402905.1 Khaya senegalensis
TAACATTTATTTTTAATAAATATAATATTTATATTAAAAATAAATATAATTAAAAATATTAATCTATTAATAAGTATCAATAAATTTAAAATTGAAAAATATTTTTGTTAAAGTAAAAAATAATGAATTCTTTTTTATGAATAATTTCATGGTGCAAACAAATAAAATAAAACTCATTGTTTTCATTTTTTATTTTCTTTTCTTCCCTTTCCTTATTTCTTTCTATTCTTAAAAACAAACACTTCTTGAGTATCAATGAGCCATGAGCAAATGGAATTAATTTCCATACAATCAAGGTTAATGATCGTTCCTATTTGGTCTTTCATTAACATATAAATTAGCTTTGCAATCATCTTAATTGATTATGAAATTTCCAAGTAAGAATATTTTATGCTTTCAATAATTTTTTTAAAACTCATAATAAATGGCATTGGATTCGTCATAAAAAAGGGAAAAAAATTATAATAAGATTGTTGAAGACAAATAATTAATAAATATAATATTTTTATGTTTTAAAGAGTGGGTCTCTAGCTAGCCTTTATTGAAAGAATTACGAATGGTTCAAAAATTAATTCTAAATTGTGCACCTTTCACGGTATGAACGAGGTGCGCCAACCCCATGGAATGAACAATTCTTCCACGTATGATGCTCCTTGATAATACATAATAGATACAAATTATACAATCATGGTTATATATGTACAAAGTTTTATCAGACACCTACTTAGATTTTTGGTAAATTTATTTTGTAAAAATTTTTATAAAACGGTACACTTATTCTTCTTTACATTCATTGAACTTTTGACCACTCTAAAATTGGTGATAATTTCACTTTATAGAAGGTTTTGTTAAAAGAGACTTCTTTTTTATATTTTTTTTTATCATTGACTATGAATTGACTAACTAAAATATTAAATAATCATAATTTATTTATATTTTATAAGTAAAATCTTAATTTCTTCATTGTTATTTAATTTTTTTGTTAGGTATACTTTCTAAAATAAACAAAATAATATTCTATTTAAAAATTCAATCACACACACATATTTTATCTAGCAAATTAATTTAATGTTGCTCATTACTCCATATAAGATTCATAATCTATATAAAAAAAATATTTTTAAATATTAATAATAATAATAATAATAATAATAATTACATCAAAATATTTAACTTTAATTATCTAGAGCATTTTTATACCATAACAATTATAATATAAAATTATAAAAAATTTAATATAAATTGATCTCTAAAATAATATGATAATACAATAATGATATTTAGTTTCAGCTAATTAAAATTTTATATTATTAAAAATTAGAATATAAATCAATACATAATATAAATAAATTTAAGAACAAAAAAATTAAATAAAATTGATTAAATTAATATTTACTTAGAAAGAATATGTAAATTAAGGATATGTTTATCATTTAATTAGTTAACTCACAGTCAAAAAAATGTAAAAAGAAAATAAGTGTGTCTTTTCAAAAAAAATTTTTGTAAAGGAAGATTATCATAAAAGTTAAAAGAGATATATGATAAAAATGCTTATGTGTGTGTGTGTGTGTGTGTGTGTGTGTACAGATATATATATTTTTATATTATAAAAAACATTTATGGATACTTAGATTTTGATTTCCAATCAAATGTTGATAATAGAAAATTTATATTAGCTTTCATTTTTGTATGTAATGGAGATATTGTTAGTTGGAAAAGTTTCAAAATCACGACAATAACATACTCCACTATTGAAACTGAATATATTACAACTTTAAAAATAACAAAAGAGCTATTTAGATGCACAAGTTCGTGTTTAAATTGGATGTGGTTCCAACATGACTTATCCAACAACCCAATTTTGTAACAATACTAGATCTATTGCACAATCAAAGGAATCAACAGTACATTAAAAGTCTAAACATATTCAATATAAATATTATATTTTGAGAGAGTTCGTTAGAGTTGAAAAAATAATTATTTAGAAAGTATTTTCAGCGGATAATGTGACTGACCCACTAACTAAAGTGATAATATAGAAGTAACCGGACCATTATCTTAAGAAGATGGCTACGAGATATAACAATGAATAACTTTAGTGTAAGTGAGAGTTTGATAGGATATACCCTAGAAGTCATTCATGCTGTTAACTTCAAAGTATTTTACTTTATATATATTTATAACTTATTATTTGTGAAAAAAAGTATTTTTTTATTCATTTACATATGCTTCATTTTTTATTTTATCATATATTTAAATAAAGTATATTTGTGAATTATTTGAATAAGTCATTTAATTATTAAATAATATTATTAAAATTATTCCCTACATAAATAATATTGAATGAGTAATAATATCACATAGTAGACATACTAATTATCTCTTGTAAATATTTTAAAATATTATTAATAGAGGATAACGATGAGAGTCACGTTATTAATATATTAGTATGGATTAATAGTTAGAAAATTATTTTTTCAAACATAACCAAATTATAATGAATTATATAGTAATGCATGTAGTCAATGATTTATCATATAATTGTACTAATATATGATGTAATCTTGTGACCTAAGATATCATAGTAAAATTTTATATGAATACACATAGTTTATATGATATGTAAGTATAAGATTAATTATATCTTGCATGTTAAAATCAATTCGACTATGTGTTGTTTATATTAAAAATGAATAATGGTCAAAATAAGATCCGTTGACTCGACATACATAAGTTTAGAACATCTGTTGATTCTATCCGAATTTGAGTTCTTAAATGAACATCAATAAATATCTAAAAAGTAAATTTCTAGTTAGAGTAAATTAAAATCATACAAAATAGTTCATAATAATAAGTTCAAGGTATATTAATTGATAATTTGTATTCATATAAGGTTTTGACATCCCATGAATCCTTACTTTATTAGATTAGATAACAGAAGGATATTGCCTATATGGTACGTATAATTTGGATGGGTTTGATGAAATTACTTCATTATTGTGGTTTAAGAGTTATGACACATTACTAAATATTAACTATAGTTGTTGAATATTTAAAATATTCGGATTCAAAAAGTTCAAAATTAGTTTATAGCTAATTCACAGTAAGTCTATATAGTCACACCAATAATCTAATGTATTGAAAGATATTCAAAAGAGAAAAAATATTATCTATAGATGGACAGCATTTTCTAATATAATGTAATGGTTGAAGTAAATATATAAATACATATAAGTATTATATATATTTATAATTTTTTAAAGTGTTTAAAGAATTTACAAAATTTTATTTTTTTTTATGTAATTTAATATAAATTACATGACATATTGATAATAAAAATTATCAAAAGACTTAAAATGTAAATTTTCAAAAATTACACTAAATAATTGATAATTATTAGATAATTGTTGTTATACCTTTGAAAATATATTTAATTATTTACTTAATGATTAAATTAATATAATTATACACAAGCATAGAAACTAAAGTGGAATATCATTTTGCTCTTAGTTCACATTTATCTATTAATTTACTTAATTATTAAGTTTACAATTATGGATAAGTATTATGTTTAAATAATAAATAAAAGATATTTATTGGATAAATATCTTAATTATTTAAATCAAAATCAATGAAAAATATAAAAATGGGGCACGTGTTTTTATTTTTCATGAGATGAAAAAGAAAAAATAGGGTTTCTCTCTCTTCTTGTTTAGTGAGCCCCTCTCTCTCTCTTGGATGGTGAAAATTGAAGAGGTTTCACAGATTTGAAATTTTTCTTCATCAAATCTTCAAACAAGCAAGGTAAGAAACTCATCCACAACTAGTTTTATACATATATATTTGATATATGTTGAATTTAAGTATGAAATGCTTATATTGTTGGCAAAATTTATAAATTTATTGCATGTTGAAGCCACAATATCTTTTCAAATGGTATTAAAGTATGATTAAGATGATTGTGTACTTTGATTTGCTTGTATTGACAATAATTTAGCTATTCAGGTTTAAGGTGAAAAAGGCTTTGCCAATCAATTCTAATGTGATTAGATGACTCATAATGAGATTATGAACCCTTGGTTGAGTTGATTACTTGTGTTTTGATCTTTTAATATGATTAAATGTCATAGAATTTGATCTTGAAAAATTGATGGATGAATATGCATGAGATGTAATATATTCATCAATTTGTATTCCTTTTGATGTAATAATGGTTAAATCAAAATTAAGTCATTGATTTAGGATCTCATGGAATTCAGCCAAACAAGTATGTTGATGGAAAATTGATTTTCATCAATGTTTAACATGTTTAATGATGAAGTTTACATGAAAAAGAATGCTTAGAAATACAAAGAGTTTTATTTTCTTATTTTCATGTTTTAACCAATATGAGTTGGTGATGAAAAAGTGTTTTCATCATGGTCTTATAAGTGTTTAAATGTGTTAAACATCTAAGTGTATCGATTGTTGATGCATTTTATATGTGAGTGTGTATTTATATAGTGATAAATTGATTTTGCTTATTGGTGTAATCAACTAAGAATAGTTGATGTGTATTTAAAGTGCTTAAATGCATGTTTGTAATGTTTTGTTTACGCCTTTAATTTGATTATATGCAGTTTTAGAAAATATATGTTTAATATACAAATTATGGATAAGATTTTTACCTTGCTACCTTGAAGATTTAATGAAGAAAAATTTTAAATTTATGAAATCTCTATAATTTTGCACTATCTAAAAGAGAAAGAAAGGTTGGTCGATCAAAAGGAGAGAGCGAAACCTTGTTTCTTTTTCATAAAAAATAAAAAAAAAATGTCCCTTTTATATTTTTTCTTGATTTTAATTTAAATAATTAATATATTTATTTAATAAATATCCTTTATTTATTAACAATTAAGTAAATTAATGGATAAATGTGAAATAAGGGTGAAGTGGTAATTATTTAATAATTATCATTTATTGCATTTTAACCTTTATACTTGTGTGTAATTACATTTATTTAACTATTAACTAAATAATTAAATATATCTTCTAGTGCTTAATGACAATTATTCAATAATTATCAATCATTAATACAACTTATAAAAATTTGTATTTTAGATCTTTTAATAATCTATATTATCAATGTATTATATAATTTACACTAAATTATATAAAAATACAAAATTTTGTAAATTTTTCAAACACTTTAAATAACCTTGCATATATTTAACACTTATATATATATATATATATATATATCCATAGATAATATTTTCTCATTTTCAAACATCTCTTAATATATTGGATTATTGTTATGAACATATATATTCACTGTAGATTAACTATAAACTAGTTCATAATTCTTTAGATTCTTTTATTTTTTTTGTTTCTTTCTTTTTTCTCTCTTTATGTTTTTTGGTCTCTCTTTTTTTTTCACTTGTCTTTTCTTTTTCTTGTCTCACACCTTTACTAACAATCTCTCTTTCACTTTTGTTCTTAGGGCATATTTTGTTCTCACCCCGTTTCTTAACTCCATCCTCATTTTTAAGTTTCAACTAATCTTTATACATTTGCTTAGGAGCAAGGGGAATAGGAGTTATGGGGTTTTCATGCATTACAAATGAGTATCTACTCAAAATCTCTTCATGTACTGGTTTCTTATTATACTGCCACTTGTCTACCAAAAATATGTGTCTAGCATGTATAGGAATAACATCACATAACATCTTGTCATTATACCTACCAATGGTAAGCTTATTAAATTTATTTTCCTACATTTATTCAACCATTGTAATTTATTTGGTCGATGGTGCTTCAAAATTGGCATGTTAAATTTTTCAACCAATGTGGTACTAGCGATATTGGTATAATTCTTCCTATCTATTATCATACTACACACCTTATTGTTAATATGGCACATAGTATGAAATATATTCTCCCTTTGCTACTCCTTCTCATCTTCCTTAACTTAGATAGTAAGAGTACACCTAACTACTAATGATTCACCCTCTACAAGATATTCTACCCTTCTCATCAATAACATCCTCAATTGAAGGCATTTGATCATCATCACGTTCTACATTAGTTTCCACATCTTGATTATCAAGTATAATTATAGTCCTTTTATTAGGACACTAAGAAATTATATATCTTCTTTTCAAACATTTAAAACACTTAATGTTTCTATTTCTAAAAGGTTAGGAATCTAATTTACCTCTATTTTTAGTAGAGATGTCTTCCTTAGCCCTACGTGATTCATATTTGGCCTTGGTAGCAAGCCTATTATCTCCCCTTTCTTCTTTCTTCCAATTTGGATTCCAAGAAACATTGAAATTTGAAGAACACCTTGCTACTCCCTCGCATTTTAATTGCCTCTCTAGCTTCATTACCACATGAACCATATCTTCTAACTTATAACATAATGTTGTAATTCAATAACATTAGCAATATTCTTATTCAAGCCATTCAAAAATCTCGTCGTTGTAGACTCCTTATCTACCTTAACATTTGCTCATATCATAGCTACCTCCATCTCATCCCACGTCTTTATTGGCCTATCATGGTTTCTACACATTCTCAAAACAAGTTGATCCCATTATAATTGTTATTCCAACTGAACACAATCTTATTAAATTATAGTTATTATTATTTTTATCATTAGTTTAATTATAAAATTTTTTTTTTATATATTTTATATATATGCTAATTTATAATTTTATTTTATAAATCTTATATTTATTATAATTTATATAAATAGTCATATTTATTTGATAATTTTAATTTTTATTATATAAAAAATAATTATTTACATAAAGAATTTTGTTAGTAGTTATGATAGAATTTTATAAATATTATTGAAAATGGAAAACGCTTTTAATAAACTAACTAAAGACAATTAAATATATGAATATCAAGTTTAAATTGCATTCAAAATTAATTTATACATGAAAAGTCATATGCAATTAAAATTATAAATTTTAAACAAAAATAAGATATGCATCCAAAATATAAAATATATTTTAATCAACAAACATATTTACATAGTATAAGATTAACTATTTGTTACTATATTATCTATTAAATTTATGATATTCAGTTATTTCAAAATTAAAATTAAAAATAAAATTTGAATTTAATTTAATTTTTAAAATTATGAAATGCATAAACTTTTCAATAAAAAAAATGTTTTTGTCCAAATAAAATATATTTAATCAACATAATATGTATTTATATTTAAGAACATTAACAAAATATTTTTGTTAAATATTTATTATAATATTTTTAAAATTTAAAAATAAAATTAAAAATTTTAATTTATTAATAAATATCAATAAATTTAGATGTAAAGGATTTTTTTATATAAAAAATAATGAATTTATTTTCATTATTGATTTTTTTCATTCTTTAAAACAAATATAACCTTAAAGTTGGGATGAATAGCTGAACATCACCCAATCAAGAGGTGGTTCTTCGAATCTTTGCTTTTCAATATCTTACAAAAATAATGTACATTGTCCTTTAACAGCAATATTAATGTACATCTCACCAACTGTCCAAAGTGGTATATTGTCTGAAGCTAATTAATTAATTAATTACAGTAAAAAAGAAATTCTTTAGCAAAAAAAAGTAAAGATACATAAATAGAAAACAATAACAGACAAAACGACAAAACCCCACCCCTACAATGCAAAGGGAGACGGACAACTTGGGTTGAGTTATGTAGGAGCGGCCAGGAGACAAGAGTTGTTATCAATCTTAGTTAAGCCCTCTGTCTCCCTCTCTCTCTCCCTCTCGATCTCGAGTCTAGAAGGTTTATAGCTATGAAGGAAAAAGCGCGTGCAATATATACACACACAATTGTGAAGATTTTGAAAACTTTGTAATTATAAATTATTTATATGAATATTAATAATGAATATGGGGACGCCCACAACCTTTTTGGAGCAGCACCCACAAACCGCCCCCGCAGCCGGCCAAGTTCCACAACTTGGTTTACACTATTTATTGTTTACTAAAGCAAGCAACCTTACAAACTTAACCCTTTTAACACAAGGATATAATATATATATATATATATATATATATATATATATTATGTCATTTTTATTTGGTTAACTCCAAAGGGTACAATCGTTTTCTTTTTCTTTTTTTTTTTTCTTCTTTTAGGAAAAAAAAAGGTGGGATAAGGGTCATATTTCACGTTAAAGTCTAATAATCTAAATCCAGGGAGGCATTTGAAACCATTTTCACATTTGTGGTTTTGTATATGGCTCCAATGTTCACATTACTTAGTGCTCTTGCATTGAAGATTAGTGTAGGAGCTAGATATTTCAGCCACACCAGGTTAACATTCCTGTAGCTATTGGAGATCGTGCTGGTAGTAGGAGTGGTAGTGCCACCCCTGGCCGGCCATTATATCGGCAAATTGATAGTCGGCCATGACAATGACATGATTTAATTGACTTCACCAATCTAAGTTTGCAATAAGATCATAACTAGTCAATGCTATTACTACACAACATGAACTCTTGTACCTTGAAACACATCGATCTTCGTAAACTAGCCACTTCAATGTTAATTTCCTACAAGTATCGTACATATGGTAGCATTCTTGCTGTAACCAAATTTAATCCTTTCTAGTTTAAAAATCAGCTGTCATGTTACACATTTAGGGCAAATGATTCAATTTAATTTTTAAATTAAAATTAAAAAATATTTATTATTATTAATTTTTAATAAAATTTATTTATTTATTTATTAAAATTTTAATACTTTTATTTCAATAATTAGGTAATTATAATCACACCTCACTTTTAAAAATAACAACAAATTTATCAAAATTTTACTTAAACGAATATTTAATATTAAATTTATATAAATATTTATAAATTTTAGTAATTTATATTTTAATTATGTTTATATTATTATTAAATATTAAATTTAAACTTATAAATTTAAATGATTAAAAAACAGTACCATTAATCAAGATAGCTTGAACATATGGATTAAAATAACTTAGCCCTTGCCACCGAAAGACCAAGGAACGAACTCCAATCGTAATAAACATTCTAAGCAGAAGAGTCAACCAATCTACTTTCAATAGCTTTGCTGCAATTTCTTCCCTTGAAGCACCATCACTGCACATAAGAAACTTGACATTGAGGGTAATATTTACACACAGAATTTGATACCATAGAAGCCCTTGATGACAAATAAAACAAAAGCATGCAAAACATATCACACATAATAAACCTTAAACTTTCTTCCTCTGAATTGAATTTTGTCGAATTAAAATGCTTTAAAAGGGTTTGACATTCATCTATTTGACATTCATCTAAACTACATTCTCCAGGTAATTGGCCTTTATTGACCTATACATCACACTAAATTAAATTGATGGGGAAAACCAACCGCGGAATTTTATTTTTAATACATCTTAAAGAGCATGGTTCCAGAATTTATTACAGCAGATAAGAAAAGGAAAGATGGAGTAATGTCAGCTCACATGCAGACTCGCCGGAATCCTTCTCGACGGAGAAACAACACGTACGTGATAAAAAGAAAAAATTGAACTGTTCAAATCTGAATCATTGATAAAAGAAAAATAAATGAGAAAATTAAAAAAATCACTGCCATTTTTTTTTTTTTTTAATAAAAAAGATAACTATTATCGTGTAGTCCTCGTTGGTGAGGTGCCTGACGATCAATGAATTGAATATGAACGGAATTCCTCTCGCAGAAACTGTGTAGCTAGTTGTCGTTGGAAAAAAGAACTCAAATGAAAATTAATTAATTGGTAAAAGGCGAGAAGAAGAACATTAGCGACAGGAAGGGGCAAGAGCAGCGGGAACGGGAATTAAGTTGGCGAGTGTTTGTGTGTTGTGCACAGGAGATAGGAAAATTTATGTTATTACTGTAACATCAGAACGTCGTATTATTATTATTATTATTATTATTATTAACATCAAAATAATGTCTATTGGTGTTTTCAAAAGAAATAAAAAAATTAAATATTTATTAGTACTCGATACTTGTGGATATATTTTTGTATTGGTACTCGATTTTTTTATTTTTCTTTTTAAAAACTCATTCCAATCCTCTTCCTATAAGAAGGATGTAATGCTTGTTTATGCATCTATAAATATAAGCCTTCTACAAGTAGTTGTCTAGCTTGCAAAAGCAAGAAAAATGCAATTTTAGTATCTAGGATATAAACTGCAAATCGAGAATGAAACATTGATAACCACAAATACAAATACTAAAAATGGTGCACTTATAATGTGATTTGCAGAGTTATATGAGTTTGAATGGGCTCTCTTAAATAAAATGACAAGTAAAATGTAGTTAGTTCTTAACAAGAGAACAAGAATTAAAAAGCTAGAAAATATATATGGATGGTGCAATATTGATGAATTGAAGTGTGTGGCATTGTGTATGTTATTTGACTCTGATTTTTCTTTTTGAAGTCATATTAACATGAATTTTGAATGGTACAATTAGCAAAAAAAGCATTATCTTCGTGTGCTTAATATGTCGTTAGTTTGCTCTATTAATGGGATTATGGAATATATGGTGTCTAAGTGCATGAGAAAAAATATGTTAAGGAATGAAAAATGGGAGACATCCTACATACATGATATTATTATTAGATGCAAGGTCATAGTCATTATTTAGTGCACCTCTCATTTATTACCTTTGTCTTTTGCCTCCCTTGCTTCTCTATCCACTAAATGCTCTTTGCCCTTCCCCTTTCTCCTTTTATTTTTATATGTTACTTAATTATTTTGCAATTTTCTTATTTATTCTCATGCATGTCCAAATGGCTTGATTTTGAGCAATTAATGTATTTGCTTTGGGGTTTGAAAATTTTGGTTATAATATCTATTATTTTATCATGTTTTATGCTTTAAAAAAGGTATTTTTGGTTGATATTTTGTTTTATTTTTATATAAAAAATAATGCCTTCAAATTGAAGAAGACTTAATTACCTTGCAACTCTAACTTTTGTGTCAATTGCATACTGACCCACTTTTCCAAGAGTGTCAATTATCAAGTTTGTATTTATGGATCAATTATTAGGTTTATGTTTATGGATTTATGTTAGTTACCACTGTAGAGTTCACATGAGATGTTATTTCCTTTTGTTATTTAATAAAATTTAGTTTGATTTTGGTTCACTAATATGTATTAATTGGTTTTGTTGGATACAATTATGAATTTGTAAAGTTTGGAATTTTTTTTGTTTGGTTAATTTATTATATATGGAGTTGTATTTTTGCCTTAGAAACTTATTTCAATGATGTGGGTACATAAAGGAGTTAATGTATGTACCAGGAAAAATATTACCTTGTGTTATCATGATGATGAACAAAGAGTAAGTGCATCTTAACAGGTAATAAAATATATTTTTATTGCCTATTATATTATAAATATATTATTAACATGTATTTAGCACTTAATATTAAAAAAGTTGTTTTTTATTTTTCTGTTTTGCTTCCATTGGAGTACAATGTACTATTTTATAACAGAACATAAAAAAATGATTACTAGCAAGATTTTATGCTTCTAACTTTTATTTTATTCAATTTGATTGCTAAAATAAATTTTCTTTTAACATGTAGTATTTAATATATATGATGCTAATTTTTTTTTTCATTTTTAGTTTGCTTTGGCAATAAATTAACTGTTATGGCTTCAAGTATAAAAGAATTACATCCTAATTTAGCTACAAGAGGAGGATATTTGCAAGCATCATCTAATATTAGAGTAGAAAATCCTATAGATTTAACTACTACTCATTTAAAGAAGCCACAAGAATAAAAAAGAAAGAGAGGTCTTACTAAAATGAAGAACATTACTATGGATGGTGAAGATAGAATTGAAGTCGAATTTAATGGAAAAGGACAACCTATGGGAGAAGGATCTAGTATACTGTCTTCATTTTTAAAAACTTTAGTTCTAGAAATTGTACCATTTACAATTTCTGATTAGAGAAAGATTCTTTTGAATAAAAAAAATATTCTATGAAAAACTATTTAGGTTGGTTTTAATTTCATAGTTATAATTGATCATTATTTGTCATTCAATTATAACCGTATTTATTTGATCAATTAACTATTTATTTTTTATTATGTAGCTAAGGTACAAGTTGGATCAAGAATGGCAAAAAGTTTGCATACTCAAGGAGATGAGAGGACTTTGGAGGACTTCAAAATCAAGACTTTTGCAGAAAATATTGGTTGCAAAAAATGTTGAAAAAATGATGAAGTTAAAACCCGATAAAACCATTTCAGTTTATAAATGAAAGGACTTTGTTAAAGAAAAAACTAGTGATCAGTTTAAGGTATGCATTTTTATATTCATTGAGTGCTATTTTATGACATTCATTTGTTAAAATGACTCTATCAAAAGATTTTATTATCATAGGTCAAAAGTGACAAGTTCAAAACAATAAGAAAAAGCGCAGATTCCACACATATCAGGTCATAGGGGAATTGCTCAAACAACTCATAAAATAGTAATATTAAATATTTTTTCAAGTTCTTGAAAGTCAATTATTATTTTACTCTAAAATTTTTTTTATCTATAGAGAAAAATTAGCAGAAAACATATATCTAAAGTTGAGGTTTGGAAAAAATACGTACAAAAAATAATGGCAAACTTGTAAATGTTGTAGTTGCTGATGTTATAATAAGGACAATTATTTACTTAGTCTCAATATTTTATTTTGTCTAATTAATTTTACTTAAATAATATTGAATTTATATAAATCTATAACATTAAATGAATAAATTTGAATAAATCCCTCTTATGCTACATCAAGTGATTTGAAGGAAAATGTTGTTTCAAAAGTAATAGGCCCTAACATATCTTATGTGAAAGCACTTGGCAAAGGAGTTACTCTTGCAAAATTAAGCATTTTAACACAGAAGGACATCATTATAGCTCAAATGCTTAAGGCACAAGATGAAATGAAGAAAGAGTTAACACAATACAAGAAGTTCTTTGAGGAGTGCAGAAAAAAAAAAGTAAGTTACATAGTCTATTATATAAATAATAATTTTTTTTATGGATAGTGAACACATTATAGAAAACGCAGAATGTTAATTTTTGGTTTACAATGGACAAAATTTTGTATTACTAAATTCTCAAAATCTTCAAAATTTAGAGTCAAAATCAAGCAAGTCAAGAATGTGATGATGAGCTAAATGCACAAATTACTCCGATGGTAAGAATAAATCAACAATATATATCTATAATTTAAATATATTATGTTGATTAAAAGTATAACTAATTATTATTTTCTTGTGGTAGAGTGTGAATGTGACAACTAATATCATTAAATGCAAGTGGCTTGATTGGGAGGGAACTAAGTTTGTTGTAGCTAAAGGGCATTGGTCTTCAAGTGATCCAAAAGTACTTGTTGATTATATTCCTATTGGACCAAAGGCCATGAAAATTTGGGTTGATGTGGCAAAAGTAGGTGAGAAGTTTTTGTGGAAGACTACACCTTATATGACATACATTGAAGAAGTTGTTGGTAGTATAACTGCGTGGCCTGCTAATCAGGTTATTATGAACTCTATAAATTAACATTTGTGTCATCCATACATTTAGGTAATTTCTTATCTATTAACTTTATATGTATTTATGTCATGCATATAATACTTTTAATGACTTGTGATGGTAGTTATTGGTTGGAAAATATTATTTTGAAAATGCCAAGTTGCTGATAATATGTTATATAAGTTGTAAATTTTTTAGAAATATCAATGTTTCAAGGGAGACTTGCCAAATTTTTTACAAATAGTTGCATATTTAAAATTTTGCACTCAAAACTAAGATGATCAAACATTAAAAACTCAAAAGAAAGTTTTTAAGACTAATGTTTACAATTATCTAAACATTATGATGAAATTTTTATGTTAAATCTTTATAGTGAAATACTAAATTTATTTAACTAAAATGATTGAAGTAGATAAAATCATTTCAAAATTAGATAACCATAGAAGTTTGAAGATAAATTGATTACAAAAGTAATTAAGTTATTTAAAAATTATTCTTTTCTAGAAGTGTTTGACAAGTAGGTTTTACCCTTTTTTTTTTCTAATGGTGAATGACAATATTGGTCATGTGCATACAATGATAAGTAGGTACATATTACTTTATTGCCATGCACTAAGAATAAGTAGTTATCTCCCTGTTTCCCAACTAGGGTAAAAACAAGTCATGTTTCCATGCTACTAAATGCTTGTTAGTAGGAAAAGGAAAACTAAAAAAAAAAAAAAAAAAAAAAAGAGGTAGAGAAACAAATAGTTTGGATAGAATTTCATCCTTTAATGCAAAGCATATGATGTGAGAGATAAAGGCATATATTATAAGGCTGCAAAAATAACATTAAATCTTTATAATGAAATATTTAAATAAATTTATCATTTTATTTAATTTTTTGTGTAATAGTATATACTTATATTTTTGTTTCAATTCATAATGTAGGTCGTGCTAATAAATACAACTTGTGAAGAAGTTATGGGTGCATATTGAAAATGAAATATAATTTTTTGTTCAATTTTTACCTTTTTGAAGATGAAATACTAACTTTTTGATTAATCTTTACCTTTTTGAAATATAGCACTTTTATGTTTATAGTTAAGCATAATTTTTATTTATACTTGATGTATATCTTATTATTGTGATGTTCATACACAATATTACATATTTCATGTATATTTTGTTAAAATGGATTATATGTTTCTATTTAAAAAATATTTTGTATTAGTGTGAGGAATAATATTTTTTGATACTATGCGCCCATAATGTTCAAATGGATTATATTTTTTGATAGTTAAGCATAGTTTTTATTTTGTATCAATTATGCTATATATTTCTCTAGTAATTTTTTGATACTATTTAATAATTATGATAACAACTATTCAATTAATAACAAACTTTAAATGCTATAAGTAATTAATTTATAGTATTTTAAAATGCTACAATATTACAAATTATCTAAAATTGTACCATTTTTGTTAGGTTATGACAGATAATTTTGTAGCATTCTATAGTTGTTACATACCATTAAATTTGTAATATTTGTACTATGCCATGAAAGATAATGTGGTAGCATTTTTAATTTGTTATAAGATTTTGATGTGTAGCATGATTAAAGTGCTACAAAAAAATGTACTTGTGGCATTTTTATTGTGCTACAAAAGACAATTTAGTAACATTTACAAAGTGTTATTTTATGTACAATAATAGCTTTTACCTAATCCAATTAAAATTATTATTTGTAGTACTCTTTAATTGTTACTAAATACAAAATACTTTTAGTAACATAAGCTATCATAACACTTCAAAAAGTGCTGCCGTTTATTTTTAGTAACACTTTTCAGATGCTACCATACCACCATTTTGTTGTAGTATATCTAGAAGATGAAGACCATGGACCTTTCTTAAAGTTCTCCATATTAAACTTCTTGAGTATTTTTTCTATGTATAATTTTTGAGATTATCCAATTATATTTTTCTCTCTATCTTTGTAAACACGAATTTTAAGGATATAGTTCATTTTTTCTAAATCTTTTATAGAGAATGTTCTAAATAATTAGACTTTTACCTCATTCATCGTGCCATCATCATTTTTTATCAATAATATGTTATCTATATACAATATGAAGAATATAATAGCATAATCTTTAATCCATTTATAAATATAAAATTCATCTGGGTTTTTCACAAATTCAAATGATTTGATCAACTTATCAAATTAAATATTTCAGCTTTTAAAAGCTTGTTTCGATTCATAAATAAGTCGATACAACTTCTATAACTTATTTCTATCTACACTAAATATAAAATCTATAGGTTATTCCATATAAATATTTTCTTCAAGATACTTGTTAAGGAATATGTTTTTCACATCCATTTGCTAGAGCTTATAATCATGGTGTGTTGCAATAGTTAGCATAATTCAAATGGACTTAATCATAGCTACAGGTGAAAATAACTCCTTATAATCCAACCATTGATTTTTAGTATACCCTTTTTTCATTAGTCAAACTTTATAAGCCTCTACTTGACTATTTTTACCAATCTTTCTCTTGAAAATTCACTTATAGCCAATGAAAATTATTCTTTTTGATGGATCAAAGAGTGTCCAAACTTGGTTAGCATATATGGACTGCATCTCAAAATCTAGGGCTTTTAGCCATTTTTTTGAATCTTTATCTATGATAACTTTTTTTATAACTTTTAAGATCATCACCATGATTAATTTCTCTCACTAAATATAAGTCAAAATCATGTTCATAGAGAAATCTACATCACTCTAGAGATTTTGATACTCTAGAAGATCTTTGAGCTAGAATTGGTACTGAGGTTTACTGGTTAGATGTTCCAATTTCAGCATTATTGATTTGAGGCTCTAAGGAAGCTTAATATGTAACACCCCTCTATTTAAAATCAACTACATAAGATATAATCTGAATTTTTTTTTTTTAACATAAAGATATATATATGTGTGTGCGAAAGTTGGATATGTATAATATCCTGGTTACACACATAATCTATAGTATGTAACCCAAAAATACAAGTTTACTGTACCAATGTATATATATATATATATATATACATATACATATAGATACATACGCATAATTATGCATTAACACAAAAAAAATACCCCTATCATCAAGATACTAGCCCTGTTAACGCCTCGAAGAGTTTGCATCTATATCCTGCGGCGTCACATTACCTGTAAAAACCACAATTCACAAAGGGTGAGCGAAACAGCTCAGTAAGGAAACATAATATTCTAGTACAGAATTTGTTTCCCTACCATATATACTATACGATACTGATGACGTAGAGGTTATTAAACTCATATCGTCTTAATATAATCTAACGAGATAAATACACTCCGACCATATACTCTATATCACTATCCACATAATACTCATAGTTATTATATAAAATGTAAATAAATTTACATGCATTTCAAAATCAAAAACACATGACATTTTTAACAAATTATCGACAAATATATGACCGGTCGTGCTAACACAGTTATGGATCGTGGCCACAAAGTAAATTCGCCCAACCCTCATCCATTCACACCACTCATCTATCGGGCTAAGCATATATTTTATATATGATCGATCATATAATCTGGCTATAACCAAGCCAGCGGGTGTGAAGGGTATCTGAATATTCGGATCCATAACTAATGTAGTCACACAATTAATACCACATGGCCTAAAACCATGCATTCATTTTTTTTGAAAACTGTTGTACACTCAAACCATGCACAATAAATACCATATATGTGCACCTATACACACAGAAATGATAAATAACGTTCACATCTCGATTTTATGCGCATGTGAAATTCGTTCATATAATGAATGTATAATGCACTTGTGGATAGTGATACCTAACTAATAATTCATAACACTTCCATAATCATATACACTCGCAAATACCCAATCTACCAAATTCACTGGGATTTATTCATCACAATTATAATTTCTACTATCATGATAAATATATCGTATACTATCCAATATTAATGGATAACCACATCAATGCATCATTTACTAATAAAGAAAATTTACATAATAATTATAACTATTATAATTATTATGACAACTAACATGCAACGTCCTAAATATTACAATCTATGCTAAATTCTATTTATCACGCTCCGATCACACGGTCATAATAATAATTCATTTATGCATTCCAACAACTATATAAAGTGTTATACCTACATAACACATCAAAATATTTTTAAATCTCCACAATAATAACCAAAGTTACCATTTTACCCTTCCTTCAAATTTTTTCCTCATTTTGTCCACCCAAATCAATTCCTACTAATTTCATTTGCTCCCTAACATACCTACACACATTTAAACATACCATAACATGTTAAAATATATCATTTAAAGGCTTGATAAACAGTACTCCAAATTTATCATTTTGCCCCTCTTTCAAATTTTCTTCTATTTTATATATTATTCTATACCCAATTTCATCTAAACACCATCTCCAAATCTATTCCTACACAAATCAACCACCAATCACAAATTCCATAAAAGAAAATTACATTTCCTTACCTTTCAAAATGCTAATTGCTTGATTAAACCTCCCAATACCGCAAAACCACCTAAATCACCATTAAAAATCATAAACCACTTTTAAAAACCACTTTTCAACAAATTCATAAATTGAAACTTAGTGAAATCAAGAACTTTTACCGTCAGATTAAAACTATCGATGCGTAGAACAATTTTTTCTTCTGCGGTAACGCTCTTAATCAGGCGAATTAAAAGATTTTGCTTGATTTTTGTCCAAAAAATTGAAAGAGAAAGGGAGAAGCACCTCACGGCAAGGAAGAAGAAAAAGAGAATTTTGTTTTAATTTTGAAAAGTCAACCAATCTTATCCAAATCTATATTTTTGAAAATTATACTATTGCCCAAAAATATTTCAAAACTTGCATTTTGCTCCCAAAAAAATTATGAGACAACCCAAGCCATTTTTATATTCTTCCACTTTAGTCCATCAATTTTAATTACCACTTTTTCTTCTAATTGCTTGTGAGAAGACCATTTTACCCCTAATAAAGAAAATTGGTCACTTTGGTCCTTTTTCATCCTTTATAGAGAAATTCACATCCTAATTTAATTCCACTTTTTCTATATCTTATTTACAACATTTACAAGAGTTCTGGGTAATCAAAATCTGGCAGAGTCCTTCCGACCCTTAACGTAATGACCATTTTGCCCTTTTTAGTAAAATTGTCCCTTTTTGTCCAAAATAGAAATTTTGGCATTCTTATACTTATAAAATCTATCTTTCCTTCTAACACACTCTATCATACTAATTTATATTCTTGACATCTAGCCTGATCAATCAAAACTTTATCAAATAACGATTTTACCCTTTTTATTTCCGACTTCCCAAAAATATACCAACCGCGTCTTGAATTGAAATTAAATATGCCAACATAATATTTATGAAATTCTAAGACTTTTTATGCGATCAAAACTCACTTTGGCCTCAATTTTAAGTGAAAAGACTATTTTGCCCTTACCCGACAAAATAACTTATTTAATCGGTTTTCACTCGGTCTCCTTCTAATAACTCCATAAAACATTTTCAAAGACAAAAGATAATAAAAAATTAGGGTTTATTTATATCTGAGTGTCACATAATATCTCTTCTTACACCACCATCTTTTACGAATTCATTTTCTAAGAAATATGCATTCTTACTAATCAAAACTTTTTAATCATAGGAGAAATAGAAATAATATCCTAAACTATCTTTATAATATCTGATAAACCCTTTCTTTGATTTCACATCTAACTTATTAATGTTAATTAACTTAACATAAGTTGGACAACCCTAAATTCTCATATAATTGAAACTAGATTTTTTTTATCACTTTTTATCTTATATGGAATATTTTAGACTGATTTTGAGGGGATTTTTTTAAGGATGTGCACAGTAGTTTGAAAGGCATATCTCCAGAAATACATTGGCAAATCTATGAAACTCCTCGTGGATCCAACCATGTCTAATAAGGTACAATTCCTCCTTTCTACTATAATCTTGAGCTGTGATGTATAATAAGGAATAAAATGGGAAACTATTCCATTATCCTTTATATTAGTATATGTTATAAATTCAATAGTATTTTGAATATTTGGCACATTTGTATCATGACATTTTGATTTATATATATCATTAAATTATTTTATTATTACATATCTATGTATTTAATAAATGTAATAATACTCTTAGAATAGTAAATTCATTAGTTAAACAATATTTTTAAATGTCCCTAATCATGCATTGTTGTAAACATGATAATAATAATGTATAGAGACTAATATGTGTAGTGACTGATAACAATATATGTGTGTTATAATATAAGATATCAAGTCAACACATAGGTATAAATTAATGAACTAAAGTACTAAATTGATCCATTAGGAAAATGCTACATGAATTATTATATGAATGTCATAAATGATTCTTATAATGACAATAGTGTATGTGATCCTTGGACTTAAGATCACCATGGTTCCCAATATAGAGAATGATATATTTTGATATTTTCAAATGGCATCTGTAATAAGATAAACTATAAAGAAAATAACCAAATACTCATAACTCGTGTAGAGGGATGTGTATGATCAAAATAGGATTTGTCCTTCTTACATAATAGGAGTGATATATTGAGCTCTTTAATTGAGTGAGACTTTAAAAAATATATAACCATACTCAAATAAATTAACATGTGATATTAACTTCATTTAATAGAATAAGTTTATTTTAAATATTAAAGAAATATAAAATTAAACTATACAAAGATAATACATTCTATATCTTGTATTCAATTAAGATATTTAGGATAAAAAGATTGAATTACATAGTAACATTACTCATGGATAAGGTGATGTCAAATCATTGATATTTTCATTACTTAGGTAGTCATGATGTGTTACTAGATACTGTTTATTACTTATAACCCTAAAATTAAGTTTTAGTATTATTACTAACGAAATGAGAACTTGTTGGTTCACACATTAAGATTGAGAATAATATATATATATATATATTTAATCCTAAATAGGTATAGAATTTGTTGAGTTATTTGAGTATTAATTTTGATTAAGTCCATTATGTAAAATTGGACTAAATTTATTAATATCTAATTTACTAAATAAATCAAGTTTTATAAAAAAAGTCAAACTAAATAACTTAAGTCAAAATTAAATATCTAAAATAGTAATATAAATATGTAATATTTGTATTTCTAAAGGTATATTTAAGGTTTATTTTTGTGCCCTTACTCTTACAAAAAGAAGAACACATAAAATATTATGCATTCAAATTATAAGAGCTAACACTCTGATTAGATTCTTGATTATATAGATATCATAGAGACATAGAGGTAATTTATCTTTATCCGTATTTTGACAAAAATTGTCTAATTAGAAGTATGCACATATTTACTGCGTTAAAACATATACATATGATAACACTAAGGTTTATCACATGGATTCTAGAAAGCAAACCGTTTTTGTGTACTTTCGTTGCATATTTATATATTGGTTTGCAAATACTTTAAGAATTTTTGAAACTTTATACTTAAGTATTCTCTTTTACAATCTAATTGCAGAGCTTTAATACTCTTTCCAATTTGTTTCTCTACTTCATTATTGAATTCTTTGTACCTTTCAAAAAATTTAGATTTGTGTCTTAATAAATACATATACCCATACCGTAACATATCATCAATAAAGGTAATGAAGTACTGTAACACCCAAAATTTAGGTATGTTCTTGAACTCCCACTCAATTTATTTCTAGAATTTATAGAATTAAAGTAACAAAGGTAAAACTTAGGTTAAATTCCATAAAATGAAAGAAATTGGCAATATGGACGCATTAGGGGTAAAAGAGTTATTATGCTATGATGAGATGGGCAAAATGGACATCGAATAAAATGTTAAGTTGTAGAATTGAATAAGTAACATTGAAGGAAAAAAGGATTAACCTTAAAACCACAAAAATTATCATTTTGTCGAAAAAAGATAATTTTGCCAAAAAGAGCAAAATTAGCAAATCAAAAAAGTTTGGAAGGGTAGAATGGGAATCCAACTACCCTAAAATTCTTGAAATATTGTAAATAATATGTAGGAAGAAATCAAAATTTGTTTTGGATGTAAATTCCTTGGAAATGACAAAAAAGGACAAAAATGACCTTTTATTTTTGCCAAGGACAAAATAATCATTTCAAAAAAATCAAGAGATAAAGTGGTAGTTAAATTTATAGGAAAAGAAGGAAATAACAAAAAAAAAAAAAAAGAGGGATAAGTAGGCAAATGACATGAGGATATATTGGTCTTTTTATTAGAAAAAAGAGGGACAAAATTGAAAATGTGATATATTTAATTTAATAAAAGGAAGAACAAGTTAGAAACTTCTCCATTTCTCTCCATTTTGCTGAATCTCCCTCCCTCTCTTTGTTTCTTATTTTTCAAATTTTTTAACCAAAAATCTTAGAGAAATTAAGAAAATTTTAGGAAATTTCTTTAAGAAAAGTGGAAAATTGTTTAGAAAGCTTTCATTTGAGATAAGAATTTTTAAATTTTATGTCTTTTAAGTTTATGTGATGTAGAAAAATTGATGTAAAATGGTGATTTTGTATAGAACAAAGGAGAAAGATATTAAAGAAACAAGGAAGAGCAAATTTTGGTGAAGAATGTAAGGTTTTTATTATTTTTGGTATAGTAAAAATTAGGGTTTTCATAAATAATTATGTTATTACAATTGGATGTGAAATTATGAAATTAAAGTGTTGTTGAGTATGATTGGAAGTAGAATTTGAAAAAAAAAATATGTATGCATGATGGTATATTCGACCATGTATGTATGTTAGGGAAAAATTGTGTTTTAATGCATTTATATGTTGAATGATGAAATTAAGATGATATCTAGCATGAATTGATATAGAATTTGCAAGTATGAAGTTCGGATCCTAAAGAGGAAAATTTAGCCATTCAAGGAATTTTGGTGAAAATATGTGTTTCGATGAAATTGGCAAAATAAAATGTTGTGTGCATAGAATGGAAAATTTATCCATATAAGGAATGTTAGGGAAAAATGTTTACTTTGGTGAAAATGTTTACTATGTATGCATGAATGGGAAATTCGGCCAAATGAGGTGAGAAGGAAAAAAATAAAATAAAATTATTTACGTGTTATATTTTAGAATGATTATTGATATGAAAATGTGGTTAAAGTATGAAGTGAGAAGAATTTTGTATGAAATCATTATGTAGATAATTCGATCTTATTAAATTGTATTATGAAAATTTTGGTGTAGTAAATGATAATTACATGTTTGAAATTCGAGGATTGCAAAATATTGTATAATACTACTAGTTAAATTCTAATAAAAGATATTTGAACCTCGTTAGCATACAACGCTAAATTAGGTATTTCAAAATATTTTTACAATGTTGTACATTTTAGCCATACTATGTATATATATGTGTATATATCTATATGGGTATGAGTTTTATAAAAGAAATTGATTATTATGATGAATATGGAAAAATGATTCCATAGTGATGAATTATGGATCCTAGATGGAACTGTGAAATATTTAGTTTAAATATTATAATGACTAAATTTTATGAATAAGCTTGAATAAATGGTTGCATATTCTATATATTTATCATGCATTTGTAATAAAGGCAAATGTGAAAACGAGAAAAAGTCATGGGTTGGTTTGAATGACCATAGTTTAGGCTCTATTTAGAGGGTTTACGAATTGGTCTATATGACCATAGGTTGGATCCTGTTACCTTCCACTAGATACGGTTTTATGTGGACAATATCAAAAAGATGAGGATTGTGAAAGTATGATGTGGCCACTGATTAAAAATGCATTAGCCATGATTAATCATAGAAAGAAAGAAAGAAAGAAAGAAAGAAAGGAAATGAAAATAAATGATATTTTAACGAAAAATTTAAAAGTTTCACAAATTGGCATATTATGGTGCATAATTGTGTGAATATGAATATTTGTGCATAATTGTTTATGTTTATGTATATATGAATATGCTTATGTGTATGCAAATATACTACCTATAGGCATATTAATTGATTTAGAGTAAAAAAGTCATTATTTGATAATTATGTTTATTTTACTGGGCAATTTTGATTGTTCACTCTTATGAGTTTTATTTTTTTCAGGTAAAAAAAATTCTCGGAGTTTGGAAGTACATTTGAGGCATAGTATGCAAAGAAAAGAAAAAAAAAAGGTGGGTGGGTATGGATTTATAATTTTGGTTTATTTGTAGATTTATATATATAAGTGTTTATATGTTTTTAACAAATCATTTTGAGGTAAATATCTATTAAAAAGAAAAATTAGTTTATTAAATATATTTTGTTTCATAGTTGGATGCATATCCTTAAATAGTGATAATAGTTGGGAAAAAATAATATTAAAAGTACCAAACCTCTTTTTTAAAGTAGTGGAACTCAAATTATATAACTGAAATATTGCAAAACTTTTCGAAAATAAAATTTTTTTAAACTTTTAGGATTTCAAAAGCGTATGAATATATATATATATATATATATATATATAAAAGTAATGGTTACTACAAGTACTCAAATCCTCCTCAAGCTACCTCATTGAATGGTTCACACACATCCGTATGTATGAGCTCCAACAGTTCCTTAACTTTATCACCTTTACTTTTAAAAGGCAATTTGGTCATTTTTTTTCTTGAAGACATAATTCACATGTTGAATAGGGTTTTGAACTCAGTAAGCCTAAAATCCCAATTTCTCTACGCTGCATCATTCATTTTTCTCTAATATTACTCAATCTATGATGCCATAAAATTTTAAGATTTGTTTCATTTCGAATTCTTTTCTTGATAATAAATGTAATTGAACTATGATTGTACAATTTAAGGATATAAAAATCATTTGTATTTAATACTCTACTAACTAAAACATTTATAAAATGTAACAAACGTTTATTTCTATTAAACTATATTTTATAACTATATTTACATAATACAGAAATAAAAATAATGTTTCTAGTGGTTTTAGCAAAATATAAAATAAAGTATAAACTTAAAATATGCCTGATAGACAGTCTAAACTGATAAGATCTTCTAGCTTATGCAATAATTGTTACTCCATTAGCCATTCTTAAAATGATCTCACTTTTTCTACAATATTGAACTATTTGACATTGCCTGCAAAGATACACAAATATGAGTAGTAACTGTTAATAAACTATTTAGGATTGACTATCATAAATAACATTTATTTTATAATCAATCATATTATAGCTATACATACCTTTTCTCATTTTCTTAAGACTCTCAAGGTACAGAGGATAATTCCTCTTCCTATGTTCTTTCTTCTTGTAATAGAAACAATTTCTTTTTAGCTTTGTCTTTTCTGCCTTGGTTTGAACTTTCTTAAAGTTCTTTTTCAGACCAACTTTTAACCCTTTCTATTGTGTTTTCCATGACTTCTTGTTAGTCCCACTAACTGAAGCCATGTGAACATTTTCATGTCCTTTCACTTTATTATTTTGTTTGTAAAACTCTTGAAACTCATCGAATAACTCAGGAAAAATCTGGGCAATCCTACTCAAATTATAATTAGTTATAAATAATTTATAACTAACTGTGAGGAATTGAAAAATCAAAAGGCAATCTGGCATGACCACCTTATATACATCTAATTTTTCTATAAGATTAATTATTTTAATGACATGATTATCTAAGGGCAATCCCTCTTTAAGCCTCATGCTAAAGAGAGAAACACATAACTTATACACTATAATTATTGAATTTTCGCTATACAACTATTATAAGGAGTAAGGATATCATAAACACTATAAACATTTTTGTGCTTAGTTAGTCTAGAGTTTTTTATTCATTAAGGCTAACATGTAGCCTTAAGCTCTCTTATTATCCTTGTGCCATCTATTAAATACTTCACTTTCATCTTATAAAACATTCTCATCAATCTGAAGTGCTAAGGTTGCTTCTAAGATATAAGCAACCGTTTCAAAATCGAGAATTATTTTTAAATATCTCAGTTAGTACTTAAAGTTTTGTTCCATCAAAATATTATTGTTCAACATTCTTAGGAGAACATTATTTGACATTTTTATATTTTTTGCATATATCACAATTATGAGAAACTGGAAGAAATAAAGTATTTTTTAATGTCTTGTATATTAAAAACAATTTGAATTATAATAATCAAATATTTTGAATGTTATTTTAAATACTAATTATATTAGCTTTTATTATTTAATTTAAATTCTACGTTCTCTAAGTTAGAATTCAAAAGTTTGTTGGATTTCAATAAATTAAAATTATAGTAGGAAATCATGTTCTTATTAAAATTAATTAACATCATATAATATAAATCTTGGCTAATTAATTCAATAAGTAGAAAACACTTTTAATTTATATCTCATATAAAACTTATTTATTTTCCTTGTCCTAACCTGTGACACTC
Source organism: Khaya senegalensis (assembly GCA_032402905.1). Lineage (NCBI taxonomy): Eukaryota > Viridiplantae > Streptophyta > Magnoliopsida > Sapindales > Meliaceae > Khaya > Khaya senegalensis. The sequence goes on from CP135544.1 coordinate 3,241,133, forward strand.
GAATATAAGTAAATCCTAATCTTTATTATCTCTTGTCCTTGGAAATGTTTTATGAAGTTATTGGAAGGAGACCGAGTGAAAATCGATTAAATAAGTTATTTTGTCGGGTAGGGGTAAAATAGTCTTTTCACTCAAAATTGAGGCCAAAGTGAGTTTTGATCGCATAAAAAGTCTTAGAATTTCATAAATATTATGTTGGTATGTTTAATTTCAATTCGAGACGCGGTTGGTATATTTTTAAAAAGTCGAAAATAAAAAGGGTAAAATCATCATTTGATAAAGTTTTGATTGACCAAACTAGATGTCAAGAATATAAATTAGTATGATAGAGTATATTAGAAGGAAAGATAAATTTTATAACCATAAGAATGCCAAAATTTCTATTTTGGACAAAAAGGGACAATTTTGCTAAAAAGGACAAAATGGTCATTATGTCAAGGGTCGGAAGGACTCTGCTAGATTTTGATCACCCAGAACTCTTGTAAATGTTATAAATAAGATATAGAAAAAGTGGAATTGAATTAGGATATGAATTTCTCTATAAAGGATAAAAAGGGACCAAAATGATCAATTTTCTTTATTAGGGGTAAAATGATCTTTTCATAAGGAATTAGAAGAAAAAGTGGTAATTAAAATTGATGGACTAAAGTGAAAGAATATAAAAATGGTTTGAGTAGTCTCATAATTTTCTTGGGAGTTAAATACAAACTTTGAAATATTTTTGGGCAATAGTATAATTTTTAAAAATATGAATTTGGATAAGATTGGTTGACTTTTCAAAATTGAAACAAAACCCACTTTTTCTTCTTCCTTGCCGTGAGGTGCTTCTCTCTTTCTCTTTCAAATTTTTGGACAAAAATTAAGCAAAATCTTTTAATCCGCCCGATTAAACGCGTTACTGCAGAAGGAAAAATTGTTCTACGCGTCGAGAGCTTTAATTTGACGATAAAAGTTCTTGATTTCACTAAGTTTCAATTTATGAATTTGTTGAAAAGTGGTTTTTAAAAGTGGTTTATGGTTTTTAATCGTGATTTAGGTGGTTTTGCGGTATTGGGAGGTTTAATCAAGCAATTGGTATATTTTAAAGGTAAGGAAATGTAATTTTCTTTTATAAAATTTGTGATTGGTGGTTGATTTGTGTAGGAATGGATTTAGGGATGGTGTTTAGACAAAATTGGGTATAGAATAATGTATAAAATAGAAGAAACTTTGAAAGAGGGGCAAAATGGTAAATTCGGAGTACTGTTCATCGAGCCTCTAAATGATATATTTTAACATGTTATGGTATGTTTGAATATGTATAGGTATGTTAAGGAGCGAATGAAATTAGTAGGAATTGATTTGGGTGGACAAAACGAAGAAAAAATTGAATGAAGGGTAAAATAGTAATTTTAGTTATTATTGTGGAGATTTAGAAATATTTTGATGTGTTATGTATGTATAATACTTTATATGGTTGTTGGAATATAGAAATGAATTATTATTATGACCGTGTGATCGGAGCGTGATAAATAGAATTTAGCATAGATTGTAATATTTAGGACGTTGCATGTTGGTTGTCATAATAATTATAGTAGTTATAATTATTATTTAAAATTTTCTTTATTAGTAAATGATGCGTTGATGTGGTTATCCATTAATATTGGATAGTATATGACATATTTATCATGATAGTAGAAATTATGATTGTGATGAATAAATCCCAGTGAATCTGGTAGACTGGGTATTTGCGAGTGTATGTGATTATGGAAGTGTTATAAATTTTTGGTTAAGTATCACTATCTGCGAGTGCATTATACATTCATTATGTGAACGAATTTCATATGCGCATAAAGTTGATATGTGGACGCTATTTATCATTTCTATGTGTATAGATGCGCATATGTGGTATTTATTGTGCATGGTTTGAGTGTACAATAGTTTTCAAAAAAAAAATGAATGCATGGCTTTAAACCATGTGGTATTAATTGTGTGACTACATTAGTTATAGATCCGAATATTTAGATACCCTTCACACCCGCTGGCTTAGTTTTAGCCAGATTACATGATCGATCATATGTAAAATATATGCTCAGCCCGATAGACGAGTGGTGTGAATGGATGAGGGTTGGGTGAATTTACTTTGTGACCATGATCCATAACTGTGTTAGCACGACCGATCATATATTTGTCGATAATTTGTTAAAAAGGTCATGTGTTTTTTATTTCGAAATGCATGTGGATTTATTTGCATTCCATATAATAACTATGAGCATTATGTGGATAGTGATACAGAGTATATGATCAGAGTGTATTTATTTCGTTAGATTATGTTAAGGCAATATGAGTTTAATACCCTCTACGTCATCAGTATCGCATAGTATATGTGGTAGGAAAATAAATTCTGTACTAGAATATTATGTTTCCTTATTGAGCTGTTTCGCTCACCCTTTGTGAATTGTGATTTTTAAGGTAATGTGACGCCGCGGGATATGGATGTGAACTCTTCGAGGTGTCAACAGGATTAGTATCTTGATGATGGGGGTATTTTTAGTGTTAATGCATAATTATGCATATGTATCTATATGTATATGTATATATATACGTTGGTACAGTAAACTTGTATTTTTGGGTTACATACTATGGATTATGTGTGTAACCAGGATATTATACTTATTCAGCTTTCGCATATATATATATATATATATGTATTAATTATTTTGGTTATAAATACGTTTCTTAACTTAAATTAAATTTAGGGTATTTTCTAATACTTGACCCATGATATATATATATATATATCTTTATGTAAAAAAAAAAAAATTAGATTATATCTTATGTGGTTGATTTTAAATAGAGGGGTGTTACATCACCTCAGATATTTCGCATAATAAAAATTTTGCACCCTAAGTCAGTTAAATCTGAACTATTTTACTTTTTTAAAATGTAATTCTCATCTGTGCCTCACATGATAAAAATCTTGGTTTAGATAAAAATACATATTCAAGAGCTACATAATTGAATTCTATAATATTAATATTATGGCCCCCATATAATATAAATCTTGGAATTAATATCAAATCATAGAATTCCTTGTCATCTCACCATGGAAAATATGGATTTAATAATTTTTATTAAGGAGTTAATATATATGTTATTCTTATATGTATCATACACATATCATAAGCATGCAAACTATTATTATTTATTTATTCATCTTATGAATAAATATTATCACTGACCAATATACATATGTATATCATCTATATATGTGTAAATTTTTATTAAAATTTTGTTGCAATTATTTTTAAACAATTCTTTAATCATTAATACACGTGTAACAGTTACATGCTATCTATAATAATTTTTATTGATTTGCTTATACGTTAAAATTTTCTTTCACAAGATTTTTTTTTTTTTTTTTTTGTATTTATTGAGTTGGTTTGTCATTTTAAAGTAATTGATCAAACCAAAAACCATAGTTTTGCTTGTTTGAGTTGTTGAATCAACCTAATATTTTGTTTTTGGTCGATAAATACATTTCTATACATATTCATATACATAAACATTCATCTATATATATACTACTATGTGTAACTAACATATGTACACATACATCTAATGCATATGTCTATACACTTAGTTAAATGCCTAAATCTCTCTCTCTCTCTCTCTCACACACACACACACACACATATATATATTCTAAGATATGCATATAATCAAATTAAATGCATAAACTATTAGAATATACCTTAAAAATTATTTGTATTGTCAGTTTCAGGGATATTTTGCTTTACATATGCATTTATTTATTAATAAAAAAAATTTTGATCATAAATATAAATTGTTTCTTTTATTTGATCATGCATATAAATAAAGTATATTTGTGAATTATTTGAATAATTTATTTAATTATTAAATAAAATTATTAAAGTCATTGTCTACAAATATGATATCAAATGAGCAATAATATTACATAGTAGATATACTGAATATCTTTGATAAATATCATAAGATGATATTAGTGCAGGTAATATAAAAGTTACATTATTAGAATATTAGTATGGATTAATAGTTAGAGAACTATTATTTTTGAACATAACCATACATCGATAAATCATATGAGAATACATATAGTGGATAATTTATCATATAATTATATTAATATGTAATTTTATCTTTTAACATAAGATATCATAGTTGAATTTAGTGTAGATGTACATGGTTTATATGGTATATAAATACTAGACTAATTACGTGTTATATGATAAAGTCGATTTAGTCATATATTATTTATATTTAGAAACGAATAATGATCAAGATAGGAACCATTGGTTCAATATATGTAGCAATATAGTTTTTGCTGACTTGATCCAAATTTAAATTTTTTAATGAATATCGATAAATAGATGAAAAATAAATATTTGATCAGAATAATTAAACATTATATGAATAAGTTTGTAATGATAAATTCAGCGCATATTGATCGATAGTTCGTATTAATATCAATATAGAGTTTTCATATACTATAAATCCTTACTTAATTAAGATTGGATGATAGAAGAATTTTACCCCCATAATATGTACAATTGGATGAAACTCGATAAAGTACTACTTTATTATGGTTTAAGGTTATGACACCATTAGATATTAACCATAGTCGTTAAACTTTCAAAATGTTTGATATCTGAAAAGATCAGAACAAATTCATGATTGTTTTATAGTGAACCTACATAGTCATACCAATAAATCCAAAGTAAAAAGAGAAATTCTAGAAAGAGAAAATATTATCAGTAAAAAAATTAGCACATTTGAGATAATATATAGGTTGAAATAAATATATATAAGTGTTATATATATTTATGAATTTTTTAAAGTATTTGAAAAATTTTCTTAACATTACATTATAATGTAATTTAATATAAATTACATTGCCTAATTGATAACAAGGATTATCATATGACCTAAATATAAATTGTCAGTTTTTAAACAATTACAATTAAACCCTTGAAGTTTTACTTAATTATTTACTTAATGGTTAAGTAAATGTAATTATGTAAAAGTATAAGGTTCAAAGTATAATAAATAATAATTATTGAATAATTACTACTTTATCCTTAGTACATATTTGTTCATAAATCAAAATAAAAATTAATTTTATAATTATGGATAAAAGGCTTAGCATATAAAAGCCAAGTTGTTAAATTTCATAAGATGAAAAGTTGAATAACCTAACTCTTTCCCTTTCTAAATTTGTAACTTTCTCTCTTTAAAACTTAGATGGTGTAAATTATTGGGGTTTTATAAATTTTATATTATTTTATATCAATTCATTAACCTAACAAGATAAAAAAAACTCCTCCTTCGTTGGTATTTTTCATATATTTGATATATATTAGAAAAAGCATGAGATACTTTATGTTGTTTGCAAAATTTTGTAATTTATTGCATGTTAACCTATAATCATTCTTTCATAAACTAAACATTACAATACACACATGCATTTAAACACTTTAGATACGTATCAAATGTTATTAGTCAATTACACCAATAAGCAAAATCAATGTATCACTACATAAATACATACATGCATACTAATATATATATATATATATATATGAAATACATCAACAATTGATACACTTACATATTTAATGCATTTAAACACATATAAGACCATGATGAAAACACTTTCTCATCACCAATTCATAATGGTTAAAACATGAAAATTAAGGAAATAAAACTCTTTTTATTTCCAAGCTTTTTTTTTCATGTAAACCTCATCATTAAACATATTAAACATTAACGAAAAATAATTTTTCATCAACATACATGCTTGACAGAAACCCATGAGATCCCAAATGAATGATTTAATTTTCATTTTACCATTATTATATCAAAAAGAATACAAATTGATGAAGATATTACATCTCATGCATATTCATCCCCAAATTTTCAAGATCACATCTCTATGACATCCAATCATATTATAACATCAAAACACATGTAATCAACTTAACCAAGGGTTCATAATCTCATTATGAGTCATCTAATCACTTTAAAATTGATTGGGAATGCCTTTTCCACCAAAAACTCTAAATGGCTAAATTCTTACCCATATAAATTTCTTTTAATTTTCACCCAATACAAGCAAATCAAAGCCATGCAATTCATCCTAATCATGTTCAGATACCATTTGAAAGGATATTGTGGCTAAACATGTAACAAATTCATAAATTTTTCCAATAACATAAGGATTTGGTGCTTAAATTTAACATATATCAAATATATGTATAATACTAGTTATGGATGAGTTTTATTACCTTACTAGTTTGAAGATTTGATGAAGAAAAGTTTCAAATCTATGAAACCTCTATAATTTTTACCATCCCAGAAAGAAAAAAGCGTTCACTGAAAAAGGGAAGAGAGATAAGCCCTTTTTTTTTTCAATCTCATGAAATATAAAAACACATGCCCCCTTTTTATATTTTTTCGTGATTTTGATTTAAATAATTAAGATATTTATCCAATAAATATCCTTTATTTATTTTTTAAACTTTATGCTTATCCATAATTATAACAATTAAGTAAATTAAAGGACAAATGTGAAATGATAATTATTGAATAATTATCATTTATTTCACTTTAGTCCTTATACTTGTGTATAATTATAATTATTTAACCATTAAGTAAATAATTAAATATATCTTTAGGGGCATAATGATTATTATCCAATAATTTCAATTATTAAGTGTAACTTTTGAAAATTTACATTTTAGGTCCTTTGATAATTTTTATTATCAATTTGTTATGTAATTTACACTAAATTACATAAAAATATAAAAATTTACAAATTCTTTAAACACTTTAAAGAATTATAAATATGTATAACACTTTTATATATATATATATATAAAATTTTGTATATTTACTTCAAGCACGACATTATCTTATAAGATGCTAGTCATCTATAAATAATATTTTCTTTTTTTCGGACATCTCTTGATATATTGGATTATTAGTGTGACCATATAGGTTTACTGTGAATTAGTTATGAACTAGTTCTAAACTAATTTTAAACTGTTCTAATCTAAACACTTTAAATTGTCTATCAATTCTAAACTCTCCACAATCATTCAACTATTGTAACTTGTAAGACTTAGGATGATCTAACAAAGGTAGACCAAATTTTTTACTGTAAGTGTGCTAGCCACAGTAGTATAACTTTTACCATCAATAATAACATTATGTAACTTCTTATTAATTAGACACCTAGTATGGAAGATGTTCTCACATTGCTTGGCCTCATCATCTTTGATTTGTGCATTCAGAGCTTTGCGTGTCATTAGACATTCTTCTTTAAATGCATGTGGATCTTCAAGTTTGTCTTCATCACTTGCATCATCGAGACCTAACATTTCTGTATACATGGCTTCATCATCATTTTTATCAAATTCTGACATGATTATCATGATCCCTCTGTTTGGGCATTGATACATTTTTTTTTCCCTCTCTCACCTCCTTGTGGTTTAAACTCTTCGTTTTGCTCTTAAAATTAGATTTTGTGGTTTTCTTGTTCTAATCAGATTTTCAAGGTTTTGAACTCAAACTAGATCTATAGGTGGACTTAGAAAGTTTTTTTTGTTTCAATTACCTCTCCACCTTCATTGCCATATAAACCATGTCTTTAACATCAACATAATGTTGTAATTCAACAACATTAGCAATCTCATGATTCAATCCATGTAAGAACCTTGCCATAGTTGCCTCATAGTCCTTCTCAATATTTGCTTCAAACATTGCAATCTTTATCTCTTTAAGGTAGTCTTCTATGGATTTAGATCCTTGAGTTAATCTTTGCAAGCGTTGATGTAGTTCCCTACTTTTCTTATTATCACTTTCATCTTCTCCCATAAACTGACAAATAGTTCTTTATTTCGTCGTCTACTCAAGATAAGTTGATCCCACCAAATTAAGGCATAGTCAATGAATTTTATAACAGCAAGACATACCATTTTCTCGTCAAAGTAGTTATGACAATAAAAGACCATCTCAACTTTACGTTCCCATTCAAGGTATGAATCATAGTCAATCTTGCTTTGGAATAATGGTATTTTCATCTTAATACTTTCAATATTATGGTCCACATAATCATATCTCCCTCAATTCTTCCTTGGTGTTTCAAATGTTGCATCATCAAAGCCATGATTTTTAGTTTCAAATATGTCTCGGTTTGTCTTCTCCCTTATTCATTAGTGTTATGTGTTTCGGTCGACAATAATTTTATAATTCTTTATATATTGTCTATGATGGCATTATTTTTTTCCAACGTAATTTGGGTTTTCTCCAACAAATCATGATAATCATTCATTACATGTTTTAGTTGTAAGCAAATCAATACATATATGTGTGACAGAATTACAAAAAAAAAAAAAAAGTTTGTGTTCCAAGATCCATACGACAAACCTTAGTGTTATCATATGTATATGTTTCAATATCATAAATACGTACATACATCTAATTAAACAGTCTTTGTCAAACCACAAATATAGATTAAATTTCTCTATATTTTATAGTATCTACACGATCAGGAATCTAATTAAAGTGTTAGCTCATATGATTTGAATGTGTGATGCTTTGTGCATTCTTATTTTCTTAAAAGTAAAAATGCAAAAAATAAACTTTAGGCACATACTTAAAAACGTAAATATTACATATTATTATATTGTTATTTTAAATCTTCAATTTTAACTTAAACTATTTGGTTGAACTTTTTTATAAAACCTAATTTATTTAGTAAAGTAAACATTATTAAATTTAGTTCAATCTTTACATAATGAACTTAGTTAAAATTAAAATTTAAATCTAAATAACTCAACAAATGTTAAATCTATTTAGGATTTTATATATATATATATATTATATTTTAGATTTTAATGTACGACCTAATAAGTTCTCGTAATATTGGCAGTAACACTAAAATTTAATTTTAGTATTATAAGTAATGAGTAGTTTCTAGCAATATATCATGACTATCCAAGTGACAAGAATATAAGTAGTTTGACATTACCTTATTTGTAACTAATGTTACTATATAATTCAATCATTTTGTCCTAAATATTTTAATTGAACACGAGACATAAAATGTGTCATTCTCGTATAATTCAATAATATTTTTTTGATATCTTGAGTAGACTTATTTTATTAAATAAAATTAAATATCATATATTTAATTATTTGAGCATACATTTTTTCAAAATCCAACTAATTAAACTTGCTATTCTAAAGACATTATTATATTTATTAAATACACAAATATGTAATAATGAAATAATTAAATTAAATATATAAATTAACATATCATGATACAAATGTGCTAAACATCCAAAATTTTATTGAATTTAGGGCATATACCAAAACTAATCTCAAAATATGACCTTGTAATGCATCAAATTTAAAGGCATCAACATATTTTGATTGGTCATCGATGTTCTTATCTCTATGTGCCATGGTATTTAGATCTATAAAAGAAGGCTAAAATAGTAAAATAGGTCTCACAAAACTCTCTTTTTTTTACTTGTCACTCAACGATGTATTCACAACTCTCATGTTTAACTCATGCTTAATATGATTTTTACAAGGGATGCTTACTCTTCATGCCTTTTCCTACTCAATTCCCTTTCATATGCTTTAAATTGAACTCATAAAATAAATTAAAGCTACTTGGATTGTTCAGCCATTGACAAATCAAAAGAGTTTTTAGTTTTAATGATAATAGTAAAAGAAGGAAAGCTTATGGATTTAAGTGGTTTAGAAAGGCTATGGTCAATTTGAGAAGTGGTAAGGAAAGTTTTAGTAAGTTTAGGTACTGGTCATATTAGTCAGGTATTGATATGGTAAATAGTATAATTGGAGTTGGAAAGAATTGGTAAGGTAATTGGATATGTTGTGATTTTAGTTGGTCATTTTGTTTTGGTTAGAGTTGGAAATTGTAAATGTTCAACTTTGGTTGCCAAAATTTCTAGGAAATTTGGTTACAATTTGGTAGTATTTGGTTCCTTAATTAATGATATAATATTTTGGTCTTAATTAATATTAGCTAATTATTAGATAACTCAATTAAGTAAAGATAATTAAAACAAATTAAGCAAATTAACTTCTTAAATAATAACTAATTTTAATAATTAATTAATCAAAATATGCATAAATAATAATAATAAAGTGCAGGACTTCCTCAATATTACCGTGTGTCCCACTTTGAACATGTGCCAAGAAGACTATTTTAAGATTTTTTCAAGACCCCTCATTATAGTCCACTAGGCCACTCCAGTAGTTCCATTGACTTGTGATGGAATATTTTAATCTTGTTGACATCGAAAAATTTTAATTGATTTTCATTTGCATCTTGATTCGCATCAAAAAGGCTATATGTTAGTTGAAAACATCACCTTCTACACCAAAAAAGATTTTAAAATGTTGTCAATTGCCGAATACCTGCTAAAATGCCATAAAGCATTACCAAATATGCTAAATTGCTTTGAACTACTGCTATGTTTGCCTAAAACACTTTAAAATGGTTCAAATTTTTATCATCTAAGCCCAATATTCTTTAAAATGCCACAAAATGTCATTGTTTAGCCTAAAAATACTACAACATATTCTAAATTGTCTTCCTTTTGGCCAAAACTAGTATAATTTAATTTGAAACATCTCATCAATCCTAAAAGAGCTAAAAATATTGTAAAAACTTTACCTTGTTCACCAAATATGCCCTAAAATGCCAAAAATGTAACCATTTATCTAAAAATCACTCTAAATTATTTTAAATGTCTTCCTTTTGGCCAAAATCAGTATAATTTAATTTAAAACACCTTGTCTATGCTAAAATAGTAACAAATATTTAAAAAATATTGTTGTATTTATTGAATATGCTATAAAATGCTATACAACATCACCATTCACGCAAAAAATGGGCCAAAATTTTCTAACATGTCTTTGTTTTGGTAAAAACAAGTGTAATGTAATTTAAAGCATTGTGATCTATTCTAAAATTGCTAAAAATGCATTAAAAATTTTTTTTGTATCCATAAAATTGCTATAAAATACCATAAACATCATAGTTTCCACTAAAGACGTGGAAAAATATTTTCAAAGGTTGTATATTAATCTAGAATATCATCGTTGATGACAAAAAATGCTAAAAAAATGCTTAAATGCTAGCATATTACATGAATATTTGCTAAAATAGCACAAAATATTACCGTTTACCAAAAGGCTATATGTTAGTTGAAAACATCACTTTTGCATCAAAAAAGGTTTTAAAAAGTTGTCGTACTTGTCGAATATGTGCTAGAATGCCATACAACATCACCAAATGCACTAAATTGCTTCAAACTACTACTGTGTTTGTCTAAAAAACTTTAAAATGGTTCAAATTTTCATTGTCTAAGCCTAATATTCTCTAAAACTACCACATAATGGCAACGTTTAGCTTAAAACACTACAACATGTTCTAAATTATCTTCCTTTGGGCCAAAACCAAAATAATTTAATTTGAAACATGTCATCAATGCCAAAAGAGATAACAATATTGTAAAAACATTGCCATGCTCACCTAATATATTTCAAAATGCTATAAATTGTCACTGTTTATCCCAACCACCCTAAATTTTTTTAAAATGTCTTTTTTATTAGCCAAAACTAGTATAATTTAATTTAAAACACCTCATCTATGCCAAAATAGTGAAAATTATTTAAAAAAGCATTGCAGTATTTACCAAATACGCTTTAGAATGCCATATCACTATTTATGCCAAAAATGCTCCAAAATGTTCTAACTTGTCTTCGTTTTGGCAAAAACAAGTGTAATGTAATTTAAAACATCATAAACTATGCCAAACCACTAAAAATGTCTTAAAACTTTTTCTGTTTTTATAAAATTTGCTCTAAAATGCCACAAAATGTCATCATTTAGCCCATAACCATTACAACATGTTCTAAATTGTCTTCCTTCTGGCCAAAACTAGTATAATTTAATTTGAAACATCTTGTCAATGCCAAAAGAGCTGACAATATAGTAAAAATGCTATTGTGTTCACCTAATATGCTTTAAAATGCTATAAACCATCACCGTTTATCCCTAAATCACTCTAAATTGTTCCAAAATGACTTTCTTTTGGCCAAAACCAGTAAAATTTCATTTAAAACACCTAGTCTATGCCAAAATAATGAAAAATATTTTAAAAAACATTGTTGTATTTACCAAATATGCTATAGAATGCCATACGATATCATTGTTTGTGCCAAAAAAGCGCCAAAATATTCTAACTTGCCTTCACTTTGGCAAAAACAATTGTTATGTAATTTAAAACATCATCAACTATGCCAAACCACTAAAAATGTCTTAAAATTTTTTTTGATTTTATAAAATTTGCTTTAGAATGTCATAAAACATCACCATTTCCTCAAAAAACACTACAAAATGTTTTAAAACACTTTGCATTGCCCAAAAGTGTTGTATATTAATCAAGAACATTGTCATTAATGCCAAAAACGTTGAAAATGCTGCTTACATGCTAGCTTATTAAATGAATATTTTCTATAATGTCACAATTTACATTGAGAACAAGCTTAAATGTTATAAAACACCTTTGAATTGCCCAAAAAGGTATTTGTTAGTTGAAAACATCACCTTATATGCCAAAAAAGGTTCTAAGATGTTCTAAAACATTGTCATACATGCTAAATATGTGCTAGAGCCATAGAGCATCACCAAACACATTAAAATTCTTCAAACTATTGCTGTTTTTACCTAAAAAGCTTTAAAATTGTTGAAATTTTTATCGTCTACACCTAACATTCTTTAAAATGCCATAACATGTCACTATTTAGCCTAAAACCATTATGCCATTTTCTGAATTGTCTGCCTTCTAGCCAAAACTAGTATAATCTAATTTGATACATCTTGTCAATGCCAAAAATGATAACAATATTATAAAAACTTTATCTTGTTCACCTAATATGCTTTAAAATGCCATAAACCATCACTGTTTATCCTAAAATGACTCTAAATTGTTCTAAAATGTCATCCTTTTGGACGAAATTAGTATAATTTAATTTAAAACACCTTGTCATTGAGAAAATAGCAAAAAATACTTAAAAAAACATGGCCACATTTACTAAATATGCTCTAAAATGCCATATAACGTCATTGTTTATGCTAAAAATACTCCAAAACGCTCTAATATATCTTCTTCTTTGCAAAAACAAGCATAATGTAATTTTAAATTGTAAGCAAACCAATACACACATGTAACGGAATTACAAAAAAAAAATTGATTTGTTTTCTAAGATCCATGTAGCAAACCCTAATGTTATCATATGTATAGAATTTAATGTCATAAGCACATACATACCTTTAATTAGATAATTTTTGTCAAACTACGAACACAGATCAATTCCTTATGTGTTTCTATGGTATCCATATGATCGGGAATCTAACCGGAATTGTTAGATTGAAATGCTAATAAAATGTTTAAAAACAAATTATTTGTTCATTGAAACATTTTTACAAACATATGGTGGGCCAAGAGTACATGTATTGCATTTATGCATAAATGGCAAATTTTGGATGAGTTTTAGTTACTTGATGAAGGATGATGGAAAATCTTCAATTATGTGAATGTTTCACAATTTGTACCACCAAATAAACTTGGAGAAACTTGACCAACTTGAGAGAATTCTAGGATTTATGGCAAACTTAACTTAACCAAAAATTGATAAAGTTTATGTATATATACTTGAAAAATCCAAGTCTTTTCATTTTTGTCCTTACTTTTTAATTAAAAGTACACATGTGCATAAATAAAATGGTCATAATTACATAATTTCTATTTATACATTTAAGTCCTTAGACTTAAATGCAAATATTTGGCTAACTTTTAACCAAAGTGTAATTAAGTATATATATGGACTAATGTGTAATTATCTAATAATTACATATTTTTATTTAAGTCCTTAAATAATCAATATTATCAATTTAACCATGTAATTTTTATTAAATTATATTTTAATACAAACCTAAGAAAAATTCTTTAAATACTTTAAACAATTCATAAATATATATAACGATTATATATATTTATTTTGGCCTAAATATTATTTCAAAAGTACTAACTTTTATTTTTGATAATATTATCACTCTCAAATACTTATCATTGCTTTTAGTTATTGGTATGACGATGTCGGTTTATTGTAGAATAACCATAAATTTATTTTAAACTTTTTGGATTTATCGAACTATTCAATTGTTTAACGACTATAGTTAATATTTAGTAATATGTCATAGCCTCCAATTTATAATAAAGTCATACTTCATCATTCTCCATCTCAATTGTACATATCGTGTGGATAAAATTCTTCTATTGTCTAATCCTAATCGATTCAGGGTTTATGGTACGTCAAAAACCTTTACTGATAAAATTACAAACCATCGATCTATACGCACTAAACTTGTCACCACGAACTTCTTCGTGTAATATTTGATCATTTTGGCCAAACATTTACTCTGCAGTTATTTATCAATGTTCATCAGGGAACTCAAATTTGGATTGAGTCAGTGAAAATTTCGATCCTATGCGTATCGAGTCAACGAATCCTGTCTTAACCATCACACGTTTCCAAATATAAACAACACGTAACTAGTCTTGTACTTATTCACCATATGAGCCATGTGCATCTACATCGAATTTGTTAATGATGTTTCAGGTTAAAGGACAATGTCACACAGTAATATAATTACATGATAAACTATTGACTACATGCAATACTATGTGATTTATCATTGTGTAGTCATGTTCAAATAAGTAGTTATCTAACTATTTATTCTATATTAATATCCTAAAAATGTGACCATCACATTACCCGCACTAATATCATCTTATGATATTTATCGGAGACATTCAGTATATTTATTATGTAATATCGTTGCCTAATTGATATCACCTCTGTTGAAATAAAACTGATTGAGCCGATTGACCAATCTCAAGATTCATGCTAGCATCGTGACCGTGCTACATTGGAATCTGTGTATCCCAATCATCATCTCAGTCAGCATCCTAATCAACAATCTAATCCTAATCAGCATCTTCAGTAGCCAAAGAGAAGAATTCAAACATTCAAATTTGAATATGGTGAACATTGGAAGTTGTTTTGCAATTAGTAGAAAAAGGAAATATTGCTTTATAACTTGTAAGTAATTTGTTTAGCCTATTTTGTGTATTGCAGCTTTCCTACCTTGGGAAAACAATTATAACTGTTGGTTGTTTGCCTATTTAAAATCCTTGTAACATTATTCTTTTAATTAAGAAAAATAATTCTCTCATCTTCTTCATATTTCTCTCTTTGGCTGAAATTCTCAAGCTCACTTCTTATACTTTGATCATCAAAGTTAACATGGTATCAGAGCTGTAGGTTCCTATCCTTCTTCTTGTTGTTGTTGTTCTTTGATTCTTCACGGTTGTGCTTGAAAAGTGTCTCCCATCCTTTGGCCAAATCTAAATGGCAAGTGAGGAACCCTCTTTAAGCACCCAAAAACCAAGTGAAGCACCTTCTCAAACCACCGTCAATGCCTCCACCCGAACCACTTTCAAGATAATGGAAGTAGATGCTAACACCTCCCTTAAACTCACCACTATTCTACTAAACAACCACAACTACCCCATATGGGTCAAGGCTGCAGCAAATGCTTTGTGTGGTAAAAGTAGATATGGGTTTGTCACAGGAAGGGTTAAGAGACCTTTGGATGATGATAGATTTGAAGAATGGTTCCAAGTAGACAAAATGGTTCTAACTTGGATCCTTAACTCTATAGAATCAAACTTGATTGGTATTTTTTCCAATGCTGAGACTTCTAAGGAGTTGTGAGATTCTATCAAGAGAATCTATGGTCAACAAAAGAATCTCATGAGGGTGTATGAGCTTAAATCCTTCCTCAATAAGCTTAATCAAGGTGAGATGAGCTCAGTTGAACACTTGGGAAAATTTGTAGAGGCTTGGGATGAGCTTCACTCCTATAGGCCAGAAACTAATGACATTGCCATCATTCTTGCACGGGCTAATGAGGATAAGGTGTTTACATACCTTGCTAGCTTGAACTCCAAGTTTAATGATATTCGGAACCAAATACTAAGAAGCAATGAAATACCCTCCTTCGACGAGGTTTGTTACATGATCAACAAGAAAGAAACAGCCCATCATGTCTTGGATACAAATGGTCATGACCACAAGATGGAGACAAATGCACTTTTGGCTCAAGAGAAGCCTAAAACTGGAGCCTTAGCGGCTAAGTCAAAGGGGAACAACAACCATTAAAATCGGGCTAAGTGTGACCATTGTCATAAGAATGGTCACTCGAAATATCGATGTTGGCTTCTTCACCCAGAACTCATGCCTTCATGGTTCAAGAATGACAAATTTTCAAATCAGAGTATCCATGGTGTTTCAAGTGCACATTCAGCTCCCATTACTGAAATTTCAAGTGTTCACTCCTTTAGTCTTGACGATATTGCCAAGGTGATAAGGAACCAACTCCAAATCAATTCAGAAGCACTTGGAACCCAACACTATGCTCACAAAGGCAAATGGGAAAATGGTACTCTTCTTGACTCTCAGTTTAACTCTTATAATAATTATGAACCATAGATTATAGACTCAGGTGCTAGTGATCATATGTTTAGAAACATAAATAAAACATCTAGATTATATCCTTTAAAGAAAATACAAAGTGTCAAAGTTACTAATAAAAAGCATGTACCCATTAAGTATACAGTATATTTGGATTTATTATCAAAACATACTAAAGGGTTCTATATATCTAATTTTGATTCTAATCTATTATCGATTAGTAAACTTACTAAAGATTTAAATTGTATTGCTATCTTTGGTCCTAACAAAGTGATTTTTCAGGATATTATAACCGAAAAGAAGATTGGTAAAGGTTGTGCTCAAAATGGTCTTTACATGCTAAATGACGCAAAACAAGCTTTTAGGGTCACTAAACAAATCAATTCACATGAGCTATGGCATGCACGGCTTGGACATCCTTCTAATCATATTTTGAATTGTCTAGTTCCTAATTTAAATGATTGTCACATTTCTAAGTGTGAAGCATGTATTTTAGGAAAACAAATTAGACTTCCTTTTGTACTATCGGAATATGAATGCGATGATGTTTTTGAATTAATTCACTCTGATTTATAGACTGCTCCTATGACATCACATGATAACTATAGATACTTTGTTACATTTATTGACCATAAATCTAGATATACTTGGGTATACCTTTTAAAATGTAAATCGGACACATTATCATGCTTTAAACGTTTTATGCTCTTTGTAACTAACCAATTTGGCACAAAAATCAAAATGATTAAAACAGATAATGGTGGAGAATATGCCAATAATTCCT
Source organism: Khaya senegalensis (assembly GCA_032402905.1). NCBI lineage: Eukaryota > Viridiplantae > Streptophyta > Magnoliopsida > Sapindales > Meliaceae > Khaya > Khaya senegalensis. Next base: position 3,258,582 of record CP135544.1, read on the forward strand.
TTAAGGAATACGTAGTAAGTGAAGGGATTATACATCAAACTACATGCCCATACACTCCAGAACAAAATAGAGTGGCAGAGAGGAAGAATAGACATATCGTTGAAGTTGGAAGATCAATGATGTTCTACCATAATGTTCCCAAATATTTCTGGAGCAATGCCATCCTCATGGCTGTTCATTTGATAAATAGAACACCTACAATGGTTTTAAAGGGCAAGACTCCAAATGAGGTAATGTTTAATCAAAAACCAAATCTTTTATATCTTAAAATTTTTGGATGCATATGTTATGTCCATATTCCATGTAGCAATAGAGACAAACTTAGCTATAGAAGTCAAAAATGCATATTCCTAGGTTATGCCACAACCCAAAAGGGTTATAAATGCTTTGACCCCAAGGCAAATAGGTTGTTTGTATCTAGAAACGTCACATTTTTAGAACATGAACCTTACTACAAAAAACATGAACTTGAATCCAATAATAAGGGGGAGAATGCGGATAATTCCACTCCTAGTCCTGTTATTGACACTATCCACACAAAAGGGCCCATTCCTGAACTTAGAAAGAATGTCCATAACAAGCTAGAAGCTCAAGAGGAATCATCTCAAAATGAGAATGATCTTTACTTTCTTAGACAAACAAATGACGAAAATGAACATACTTTTGCCCAAGATGAGTCATCTCATGATGAGATTGATTCAGATCACCTTGGAGATGACCAAATTAGTAACCATGACACTTTAGATCAAATTCTAAGTAGTGATAATCATGCTACACAGGAACTACCTACACTTAGAAGATCTACTCGGATCAAAAGACCACCCTCTGAATGGATGAAAACTAGAGTATTTTATCATGGCAACTATGTGACCAATCACCCTATTCAAAGCTACTATACTCATGATCACATTAAAGATTAGTATAAAGTTTTTCTAAATGTCATTGATGATATTCAAGAACCTTCTAGTTACCAAGAGGCTCAAATTAGCCCAATTTGGAGAAATGCAATGAATAAAGAGCTTAAGGCTCAAATTAGCCCAATTTGGAGAAATGCAATGAATAAAGAGCTTAAGGCTCTAATTCGAAATCAAACTTGGGATATTATTCCACTTCCTAAAGGAAAGAAAGCTGTAGGTTGCAAATGGGTATAAAAAACCAAGCTTAAGAGTGATGGGACTGTTGAAAAACATAAGGCTAAGTTAGTGGCCAAAGGCTTCACTCAAACCTATGGCATTGATTATACCGAGACTTTTGCTCCCGTAGCTAAAATGAATTCCATTAGAGTCCTTCTGTCTTTAGCTGTTAATTATGATTGGCCATTGTACCAAATGGATGTAAGAAATGCCTTTTTACAAGGTGAATTAGAAGAGGAAGTATATATGAGAATACCTGAAGGGTATAGGAGTGACATTCCCAAATCTCATGTTTGTAAGCTTAGAAAGGCTATCTATGGCTTTAAACAATCCCCTAGGGCTTAGTACTCCAAATTACATAATGCCCTCAGTTGCCAAACTTTCATTAAAAGTGAGGCTGATTCCTCTTTATTCACCAAACATTCCAAAGATGGAATAACGGTAATTCTCATTTATGTCGATGACATTATCATCACTGGTAGTGACCAAACAGGCATTAGTTGTATTAAATCATATCTTAAATCTGTTTTTGACATTAAAGACTGGGGATACTTACAATATTTTCTAGGAATAGAAATTATCCATTCCAAAAAAGGGCTATTTCTATGCCAAAGAAAATATACACTTGATTTACTTCGTGAAACAGGCAAACTAGGTGCAAAGATAGTTTCAACGCCAATCGAAAGCACCTACAAGCGAAAGGACAAAGAAGAAGACAAACAAAAGCAGCTCAAGCCATTTCAGAATATCAAGCAATATCAACGAATTGTCAGTAAGCTAATTTATTTAACCATTACTAGACCTGACATTAACTTTGCTGTGAATCAAGTCAATCAATTCATGCAACAACCAATGAACAACCACATGGACATGGTGAATCGGATCTTATGCTACCTTAAAGGAACACCAGGACAAGGTTTACACATGCAAAAGAATGGTCACCACGAGATCCTAGCGTATAGTGATGCAGATTGGGCTGGAAATGTTGAAGATAGAAAATCAACAACAGGATATTGCACATTTGTTGGAGGAAACTTGGTAACTTGGAAGAGCAAAAAACAGAGTGTAGTAGCAAGGTCAAGTGTAGAAACAGAGTATCGAGCTATGGCAAGTATGTAACACCCCTCTATTTAAAATCTACTACATAAGATAAAATCTGAATTTTTTTTTTTTTAAACATAAAGATATATATATATATGTGCGGAAGTTGGATATGTATAATATCCTGGTTACACACATAATCCATAGTATGTAACCCAAAAATATAAATTTACTGTACCAACGTATATATATATATATATATATATACATATAGATACATATGCATAATTATGCATTAACACCAAAAAAAATACCCCCATCATCAAAATACTACCCCTGTTAACGCCTCGAATAGTTCGCATCCATATCCCGCGGCGTCACATTACCTGTAAAACCACAATCCACAAAGGGTGAGCGAAACAGCTCAGTAAAGAAACATAATATTATAGTACAGAATTTGTTTCCCTACCATATATACTATACGATACTGATGACGTAGANCATATCCCGCAGCGTCACATTACCTGTAAAACCACAATCCACAAAGGATGAGCGAAACAGCTCAGTAAAGAAATATAATATTATAGTACAGAATTTGTTTCCCTACCATATATACTATACGATACTGATGACGTAGAGGTTATTAACTCATATCGCCTTAATATAATCTAACGAGATAAATACACTCCGACCATATACTCTGTATCACTATCCACATAATGCTCATAGTTATTATATAGAATATAAATAAATCTACATGCATTTCGAAATCAAAAACACATGACATTTTTAACAAATTATCGACAAATATATGACCGGTCGTGCTAACACAGTTATGGATCGTGGCCACAAAGTAAATTCGCCCAACCCTCATCCACTCACACCACTCGTCTATCGGGCTGAGCATATATTTTATATATGATCGATCATATAATCTGGCTATAACCAAGCCAGCGGGTATGAAGGGTATCTGAATATTCGGATCCATAACTAATGTAGTCACACAATTAATACCACATGGCCTAAAACCATGCATTCATTTTTTTTTTTTGAAAACTATTGTACACTCAAACCATGCACAATAAATACTACATATGCGTACCTATACACTCAGAAATGATAAATAACGTTCACATCTCGATTTTATGCGCATATAAAATTCGTTCACATAATGAATGCATAACGCACTTGCGGATAGTGATACCTAACCAACAATTCATAACACTTCCATAATCACATACACTCGCAAATACCCAGTCTACCAATTTCACTGGGATTTATTCATCACAATTATAATTTCTACTATTACGATAAATATATCGTATACTATCCAATATTGATGGATAACCATATCAACGCATCATTTACTAATAAAGAAAATTTACATAATAATTATAACTACTATAATTATTATGACAACGAACGTGCAACGTCCTGAATATTACAATCTATTCTAAATTCTATTAACCACGCTCCGATCACACGGCCATAATAATAATTCATTTATACATTCCAACAACCATACAAAGTATCATACATACATAACACATCAAGATATTTCTAAATCTCCACAATAATAACCAAAGTTACCATTTTACCCTTCCTTCAAATTTGTCCTCATTTTGCCCACCCAAATCAATTTCTACTAGTTTTATTTGCTCCCTAACATACCTATACACATTCAAACATACCATGACATGTTAAAATACATCATTTAGAGGCTCGATGAACAGTATTCCGAATTTACCATTTTGCCCCTCTTTCAATTTTCTTCCATTTTATACATTATTCTATACCCAATTTCATCTAAACACCATCCCTAAATCCATTCCTACACAAATCAACCACCAATCACAAATTCCATAAAAGAAAATTACATTTCCTTACCTTAAAATATGCCAATTGTTTGATTAAACCTCCCAATACTGCAAAACCACCTAAATCACCATTAAAAACCATAAACCACTTTAAAAAACCACTTTTCATCAAACCCATAAATTGAAACTTAGTGAAATCAAGAACTTTTACCGTCAGATTAAAGCTCTCGACGCGTAAAACAATTTTTCCTTATGCGGTAACGCGTTTAATCGGGCGGATTAAAAGATTTCGCTTGATTTTGTCCAAAAAAATTGAAAGAGAATGGGAGAAGCACCTCACAGCAAAGAAGAAGAAAAAGCAACTTTTGTTTCAATTTTGAAAAGTCAACCATACTTATCCAAATTCATACTTTTCAAAATTATACTATTGCCCAAAAATATTTCAAAGCTTGCATTTAACTCCCAAGAAAATTATGAGACTACCCAAGCCATTTTTATATTCTTTCACTTTAGTCCATCAATTTTAATTACCACTTTTTCTTGTAATTCCTTGTGAAACGACCATTTTACCCCTAATAAAGAAAATTGGTCACTTTGGTCCTTTTTCATCCTTTATAGAGAAATTCACATCCTAATTCAATTCTACTTTTTCTATACCTTATTTACAACATTTACAAGAGTTCTGGATGATCAAAATCTGGCAAAGTCCTTCCGACCCTTAACGTAATGACTATTTTGCCCTTTTTAGCAAAATTGTCCCTTTTTGTCCAAAATAAAAATTTTGGCATTCTTATACTTATAAAATCTATTTTTCCTTCTAACACACTCTATCATACTAATTTATATTCTTGACATCTAGCTTGATCAATCAAAACTTTATCAAATGACGATTTTACCCTTTTTACTTCCGACTTCCCAAAAATATACCAACCGCGTCTCGAATTGAAATTAAATATACCAACATAATGTTTATGAAATTCTAAGACTTTTTATGAGGTCAAAACTCACTTTGGCCTCAATTTTGAGTGAAAAGACTATTTTGCCCTTACCCGACAAAATAACTTATTTAATCGATTTTCACTCGGTCTCCTTCCAATAACTCCATAAAACATCTCCAAAGACAAGAGATAATAAAAAAAATTAGGGTTTATTTATATCTGAGTGTCACAAAGTACAACATGTGAGCTGATTTGATTGAAGGCTTTAGTTCAAGATTTGGGGTTCAAGATTGAGGCGCCAATGAAACTATTTTGTGACAACAAAGCAGCAATCTATATAGCATCCAATCCAGTATTCCATGAGAGGACAAAGCACATTGAGATGGATTGTCATTTTATTAAGGAGAAAGTTCATAATAAAACCATCTGCACCCCTTATGTTCAAAGTGAATATCAATTAGGAGATTTGTTCACAAAGGCCCCCACTAAAAAACATATCGGGATGGCAATAAACAAGTTGAACTTGAGGAATATCTTCAAGCCCAACTTGAGGGGGAGTGTTGAAATAAAACTGATTGAGCCGATTGACCAATCTCAAGATTCATGCTAACATCGTGACCGTGCTACATTGGAATCTGTGTATCCCAATCATCATCTCAGTCAGCATCCTAATCAACAACCTAATCCTAATCAACATCTTCAGTAGCCAAAGAGAAGAATTCAAACATTCAAATTTGAATTTAAACATTCAAATTTGAATATGGTGAACATTGAAAGTTGTTTTGCAATTAGTAGAAAAAGAAAACATTGCTTTATAACTTGTAAGTAATTTGTTTAGCCTATTTTGTGTATTGCAGCTTTCCTACCTTGGGAAAACAATTATAGCTGTTGGTTGTTTGCCTATTTAAAATCCTTGTAACATTATTCTTTCAATTAAGAAAAATAATTCTCTCATCTTCTTCATATTTCTCTCTTTGGCTAAAATTCTCAAGCTCGCTTCTTATACTTTGATCATCAAAATTAACAACCTCCACAGAAAATAACTTTCATAATATCATTTAACTATTAAATAAATTATCTAAATAATTTATAAACATGCTTTATTTATATGAATGACTAAATAAAGGAAACAACATATATTTGTGAATAAATAATATTTTTATTTATTAATATATCATTATGTACAAGACAAACATATCCTTGAAGTAGATAACACGAATGGTTTCTAAGACATACTCTAACAATTTAGAAAGGCATGAATACATTTAAATATAAATTTGGGCTTACTTTATCAAATTAAAAAAGAAAAAATTACCATAAACCCTAGCTTTCTCTCCTATATTTGAACACTCTTTCTCCTGCTTTAGTTGGTGTAAAATATAGACTTTTCACATAATTGAAGGTATGAAATAAACTCATCCTTTGATGGAAATTTTGCACATATATGATACATATCATTATGGCACACCATGTGTTTGTCAAAATACTTGAATGGTTCAAATTTGTTGTTTGATGCACGTTATTCCATAAATCATTCTTTTATATTAGTGTGACCGTATAGATTTATTGTGGAATAGTTATGAACTTGTTCCAACATACAAAACGTGATTAGTCTCATACTTATAATATCACATGAACCTTATGCATTTACATTAACCTTATGCATCTACATCAGATTCAACAGTGATATTTTAGGTCAAAGGATTATATCGCACACTAGTACAATTATAGAACAAATCATTAATTACATGCACTACTATGTAATTTATCATTAATTAGTCATATTCAAAAAATAGTTCTCCAACTATTAATTCATATTAATGTCTTTATTATAAGTACACCAATACATACACGCAGTAAAAATAAATAAAATAAACAGTTTGCTTTCAAAACTCCATATAACAAACTCTAGTGTTATCATATATATATATATATATATATATATATATATATATATCATTCAATGTCATAAATACGTACATACCTTTAATTAGACGATTTTTATGAGAATTACTTATAATACTCATATAATGATCTATATAGTGTTCTTATGATAAGTCGATTCAATACATTAGTTCATTAATTTATACCTATGCATTGACTTGATATCTTATATTATAACACACACATATTATTATCAGTCACTACACATACTAGTCTTCATGCATTATTGTTATCCTATTTACAATAATTTTAAAGATATTATTACATTTATTAAATATATAGGTATGTAATAATGAAATAATTAAATGATATATATATAAATCAAAATGTCATTATACAAATTTACAAAATATCCAAAATACTATTGGATATAAGGCATATATCAACATTTATAATGTGACTATCATCTTTACCTATACTAAAATCATCTCATTATATTCAGTGGAGATATTCAGTATACTTACTATACGATATTATTGACCATACAAAAAATAATTTTAATAATGTCATTTAATGATTAAATGAATTATTCTGACAATTCACAAACATACTTTATTTAAATAAATGACAAAACTAAAAAAAAATAGTTTATATTTGCAAAGAAAGAACTCTTTTTTTCATTAATAATAAAATTATATATAATATATATATACAAGACAAAATATTTCTGAAGTCGATAACACGAATGGCTTTTATAACATATCCTAATGATCTTTCACCTTGCATTAAAACTATTCATTGTTGTATCTTATAACTACCTTCTTAAGATGATGGTCTAACTGTTTTTGTGTTATCACTTTAGTCAATGGGTCAGCAATGTTGTTCACTAAAGTTACTTTCTGAATGATTATTTTTTTAGCTCAAATAAACTTTGTCAACATGTGATATTTACATTGAATATGTTTAAACTTTTAGTGTGCTATTAGTTCTTTTACTTGTGCAATAGGTCTAATATTGTCGCAAAACATGCTTATTAGATAAATCATATTTGGAACCACACCCAGTTTAGATACAAACTTATATGCATTCAAATAGCCTCTTTTACTGCTTTTGAAGTGGCAATAAATTTAGCTTCAGTTATGAAGTTTGTTGTCGTCATTTGTTTGGAATTTTTTCAATTGATAGCTCCTCCATTACATCTAAAAATAAATACTGATATAGATTTTCTATATTCAACATTTGAATATAAATTAAAATCTAAGTATCCCTAAATATTTAGTTTAGAATGTCCATAACATAGAACTAAATCCTTAATATCTCTTATTGGTATATACTTTAAATTTAATAGTATTTTATATATTTAGCATATTTGTATCATAATATATATTTTTTTATTTGTATATATATTATTTGATTATTTTATTATTATATATCTATATGTTTAATAAATATAATAATGTCTTTAAAATAGTAAGTTCAATTAGTTGGACACTATTCTTGAATGTCTATAGTCATGTATTATTATAAATAGGGTAACAATGATATATAAAAACTAGTATGTGTAATAACTAATAACAATTTATAAGTGTTATAATATGAGATATCAAGTAAACACATGGGTACAAGATAGTAAACTAATATACAACCAATCATGAAAACGCTACGTAAATTAGTATATGAGTGTCATAAGTAATTCTCATAGTAACAATGGTATATATAATTTTTGAACTTGAGATTACTATAGTTTCCAATATAAAAAATGATATATTTTGATATTTTCAAATGTTGTTTGTAATAAAGTAAACTATAAAGAAAATAATTAGATATCTTGAGTAGATGGGTATGTAACTTGTGTAGAAAGATATGTTTTATTAAGATAGGAATTGTCTCTCCTATATAATGAGAGTGATATATTGGGTCTTTTGATTAAGTAAAACTTTAAAAATACATTGGTATGCTCAAATAAGTTAATATATGATATTGATTTTATTTGATAGAATAAGTCAACTCAAAATATCAAAAAAATATAAAATTGAACCGTACAAAAATGACACATTTTATATCTCATGTTTAATTAAAATATTTAAAATAAAGGGATTAAATTACACAGTAAAATTGGTCACATATAAAGTAATGTCAAACTACTAACATTTTCATCACTTAAATAGTCATGACGTGTTACTAGACATCGCTAATTAGTTGTAATACTAAAATTAAATTTTAATATTATTGCTAATATTATAAGAATATATTGAGTTGTATATTATGATCAAAAATAATATATATATATATATATATGAAAAATTATAAATGTGTTTAAGTTTTGTTGAGTTATTTGGGTATTGATTTTGATTAAACTCATTGTGTAAAGATTGGATTGAATTTTATTGATACCTACTTTACTAAATAAATTAAGTTTTATAAAAAAAATCTAACCAAATAGTTTAAATCAATATTAAGACACGTTATATCATTTTTGAGAAGAATGGAGATGCTTCAATGCACTTTATAACATTTATGCATTAAATGGTGATGTTCAAGAGCATTTTGTTAGATTTTCAGTGAAAATTGTGATAATTTAAAACATATAATTTAATTTTTACTAAAATTGCACATATTATAAAACAATTGGTACCATTTTCGTGCATTTTTAATGAAAATAAAGATGTTTCAAAGCTGTTTATTGCATTTTTGAGGTTAATGGTGATGTTTTAAGGCACGCTATATCATTTTCGATAAGAACAGAGATGCCTAAATGCACTTTATAGCATTTATGAGTTAAATGGTGACGTTCGAAAGTATTTTATTGCATTTTCAACAAAAATTGTGATGATTTAAAGTATGTTATTTGATTTTTGATAAAATCTCACATATTTTAAAACAATTGGTGCCATTTTCGTGCATTTTTAATGACAACAAAGATGTTTCAAAACTGTTTGTTACATTTTTGAGGTCAACGATGACATTTCAAGACACGTTAAATTATTTTCGAGAAGGACAAAAATACTTCAATGCACTTTATAGCATTTATGCGTTAAATGTTGACGTTCAAAAGCATTTTATTGCATTTTTAGAGAAAATTGTGAATATTTAAAGCATGTTATTTGATTTTTGATAAAATCCCATATATTTTAAAACAATTAATGCCATTTTCATGCATTTTTAATGAAAACAAAAATGTTTGAAAACTATTTATTCCATTTTTTTAGGTCAATGGTGACATTTTAAGACACGAAGATGCTTCAATGCATTTTATAGCATTTATGCATAAAATGTTCACATTCAAAAACTTTCTGTTGCATTTTCGAAGAAAATTGTGAAGATTTCAAGTATGTTATTTGCTTTTCCATAAAATCGCACATATTTTAAAACAATTTGTGCCATTGTCATGCGTTGTTAATAAAAACAAGATGTTTGAAAGCCGTTTAATGTATTTCATAGGTCAATGGTGACATTTTAAGGCACATTATATCATTTTCAACAAGAATGGACATACTCCATGGCACTTTATAGCATTTATGCATTAAATGGTAACGATCGAAAGTTTTTTGTTGCAATTTCAACGAAAATTGTGAAGATTTAAAGCATGTTATTTGGTTTTTGATAAACTCGCACATATTTTTAAAAACAATTGGTGCCATTTTTGTGCGTTTTTAATGACAACAAAGATGTTTCAAAGCTGTTTATTGCATTTTTGAAATCAATGGTGACGTTTTAAGGCACGTTACATCATTTTCGATAAGAACAGAAATGCCTAAATGCACTTTATAGCATTTATGAGTTAAATAGTGACATTCAAAAATATTTTATTACATTTTCGACAAAAATGGTGATAATTTAAAGCATATTATTTGATTTTTGATAAAATTGCACATATTTTGAAACAATTAGTGCCATTTTCGTGCATTTTTAGTGATAACAAAGGTGTTTCAAATCTGTTTATTGCATTTTGAGGTCAATAGTGACGTTTTAAGTTACGTTATATCATTTTTAGGAAGAATAGAGATGTTTGAATGCACTTTATAGTATTTATGCATTAATTATTGACATTTGAAAGCATTTTGTTGCATTTTCAGCAAAAATTGTGATGATTTAAAGTATGCATTTTGATTTTTGCTAAAATCATACATATTTTAAAATAATTGGTGCCATTTTTGTGCATTTTTAATGAAAACAAAGATGTTTGAAAACTGTTTATTCCATTTTTTAGGTCAATAGTGACGTTTTAAGACACGTTATATTATTTCCAAGAAGAACGAAGATGCTTCAATGCACTTTATAGCATTTATGCATTAAATGTTGACATTCGAAAGCTTTCTGTTGCATTTTCGAAGAAAATTGTGAAGATTTCAAACATGTTATTTGCTTTTCCATAAAATCGTACATATTTTAAAACAATTGATGCCATTGTCGTGCATTGTTAATAAAAACAAGGATGTTTGAAAGTTGTTTAGTGTATTTCATAGGTCAATGGTGACATTTTAAGGCACGTTATATCATTTTCAACAAGAACGGATATGCTCCAAGGCGCTTTATAGCATTTATACATTAAATGGTAACATTCGAAAGCTTTTTGTCGCATTTCCGGTGAAAATCGTGAAGATATAAGGCATGTTATTTGATTTTTGATAAAATCGCATATATTTTAAAACAATTGGTGCCATTTTCTTGCGTTTATAATGACAACAAAGATGTTTCAAAGCTGTTTATTGCATTTTTGAGGTCAACGGTGACGTTTAAAGACACATTGTGTTACTTTTGAGAAGAATGGAGATACTTCAATGCACTTTATAGCATTTATGCGTTAAATATTGACGTTTGAAAGTATTTTGTTGCATTTTCAGCAAAATTTGTGATGATTTAAAGCATGTAATTTAATTTTTGCTAAAACTGCACATATTTTAAAACAATTGGTGCCATTTTTGTGCGTTTTTAATGAAAATAAAAATGTTTGAAAACTGTTTATTCCATTTTTTAAGTCAATCATGACGTTTTAAGACAAGTTATATTATTTTCAAGAAGAACGGAGATGCTTCAATGCACTTTATGGCATTTATGTGTTAAATGTTGATGTTTGAAAGCTTTCTATTGTATTTCCAAAGAAAATTGTGAAGATTTCAAGCATGTTATTTGCTTTTTCATAAAATTGCACATATTTTAAAATAATTGGTGCCATTGTTATGCTTTTTAATAAAAACAAGGATGTTTGAAAGCCGTTTAGTGTATTTCTTAGGTCAATGGTGTCATTTTAAGGCACATTATATGATTTTCAACAAGAACGGAGATGCTTCAATACACTTTATGGCACTTATGTGTTAAATGGTGAAGTTATAAAGCTTTTTGTTGCATTTTCGCCAAAAATTGTGATGATTTAACACACATTATATGATTTTTGATAAAATCATACATGTTTTAAAACAATTGGTGCCATTTTGGTGCATTTTTAAAAAGAATGAAGATGTTTACAAGCCGTTTGGTGCATTTTCAAGGTAAATGGTGACGTTTTAAGGCATGATATATCATTTTCGATAAGAACAGAGATGCTTCAATGCACTTTATGGTATATATGCGTTAAATAGTGACGTTCGAAAGCTTTATGTTGCATTTTTAGTGAAAATTTTGATGATTTAAAGCATGTTATTTGATTTTTGATAAAATCACATATATTTTAAAACACTTGGTGCCATTTTCATGCATTTTTAATGAAAATGAAGATGTTTGAAAACTATTTATTCCATTTTTTAGGTCAATGGTGATGTTTTAAGACACGTTATATCATTTTCGAGAAGAATGGAGATGCTTCAATGCACTTTATAGCTTTTATGCGTTAAATGTTGACGTTCAAAAGCTTTCTCTTGCATTTTCAAAGAAAATTGTGAAGATTTCAAGCATGTTATTTGATTTTTCATAAAATCGCACATATTTTAATACAATTGGTGCCATTGCCGTGCGTATTTAATGAAAATAAAGATGTTTGAAAGCTGTTTATTGCATTTTTGAGGTCAATGGTGATGTTTAAAGACACGTTATATCATTTTTGAGAAAAACGAAGATGCTTCAATGCACTTTATAGCATTTATGCGTTAAATGGTGACATTCTAATGTTTTTTGTTGCATTTTTGCCAAAAATTATGATGATTTAACACGTTATATGATTTTTTATAAAATCACACATGTTTTAAAACAAGTTTTTCCATTTACATGCATTTTTAAAGAGAATGAAAGGTGTTTACAAGTCATTTAGTGCATTTTTTTAGGTAAATGTTGACGTTTTAAGGCACGTTATATCATTTTCGATAAGAATGGAGATGCTTCAATACACTTTATAACATTTATGCATTAAATGGTGACATTCAAAAGTTTTATGTTGTATTTTCGGTGAAAAGTTTGATTATTTAAAGCATGTTATTTGATTTTTGATAAAATCACACATATTTTAAAACAATTAGTGCCATTTCCATGCATTTTTAACGAAAATAAAGGTATTTTAAAACTGTTTATTGCATTTTTTAGGTCAATGTTGGCATTTTAAGACACATTATATCATTTTTGACAAGAACAGAGATGTTTCAATGCACTTTATCGCATTAATGCATTAAATGGTGATGTTCAAAAGTTTTTTGTTGCATTTTCATCAAAAATTGTGATGATTTAACACATGTTATATGATTTTTGATAAAATCGCACATGTTTTAAAACAAGTTGTGCCATTTACATGCATTTTTAAAGAGAATGTTTACAAGCATTTTAGTGCATTTTTTAGGTAAATGGTGACATTTTAATTCACGTTATATCATTTTTGACAAGAATAGAGATGCTTCATAATATGAATCAAGGAACCAAACTCACAAACACTTTAACTCACCAAACCCAACTATATTCGAATACCAAAACCCAATTTGGTTAAACTCTCAATTTTCCTTTAACCCATTCAGCTCAAGCCCCATTTAAAGACCCAAGTTATGCCCTTGGTTTAACCATGATCATTTGGGCCAATAATATCTCACTTGCTTGATTGCCACATCACTTACACAAAGCAAATCAAGAAAATATCCATTTGGAGGGAAAAATAAAAAATTGGCAGGTTTAAGGAAATTTAAGTTAATTAGTATTTTATTTTATTAGTTTATCTCTTTTATGTCACTTTAAAAGTTCCAGCAAGTAAACTCAAATTATTTGTAAGGTCCAAGAATGCATTTATGGAGGATAAGAGGCTGATTACAAAAGTTGCAGTATTAGGTTAAGACAATTTCTACACCAACAAAGCATTTATGTCCATTTTTCATTTTAAGATTGTCTTATATGTTAAGTAGTTGTCATTACTTTTGATATTAGAAAATGTATTAGTGTTATTTTATTTTGTATTAAACATTTTAAAAGGGTCTCCAATGCTTTGTAAGGGGAGTTTTTCTGTTGGAAAAGTAAAAATTGAATATTGAGCTTGTTCTTCAAGCTTAAACAAACCTTTACCTTAAATTTTCTTGTTACTAGAATTTAGGTGGTGGTTTCCTTGGTTGGTGGCTTTGCCTTTGTGCCTTGGATCAATCTTAGCTATTTCGATTCTTTTCTCTTCATTTGATTCACTCTTTACTCACATGTTGGCATTGCTGGAATTTGTTAAAGATCCACATCAAAATTGGTATCAAAGCCTTAGTTTGGCTGAGGTGAGTTCATCTACTACCTTTTCTTCACTTGTTGGTTGAAAGGATAAGTTATATTGTAGGTGTAGAGTTGTTTGAAGTTGCTTTGAACTTTGAAATTGTAGTAGTGGTGGACTTAGGTGTGTTATCTGTTGTGGATTGCATTTTGGTTGTTGCTGGAAATTTTTTATTAACTGTTTTGAATCTCTCTACTGAAACAAAAAAAAAAAAAAATTAAACTCAAGTACCTCATAATCTTATATAATCCTTAGATCTCATTACTTAAATATATCACCATAAACACTACCTAAACACAGCTTCAAATACTTTACCCAAACACTTAATTTTCCTCTAATTCTCAAATGGCTAACATAAGCTGTTCCTCTTATCCAACTCCACCATGGGAAGTAGGTCAATTAAAACTTCAAGAGAAAATAAATGATCTTAAGGCTATATTAAACTAAGTAGTCCAACTCCTCCAAGAGCAAGCAGTCCAAAACCGACAAAATCGTCATCCACAAAACACGTACTCCTCCACCTCGTGAACCAACCACTTGTCCAAGACATTCAAGACAACCCCATTACTCAGAGATTATGAAGAGGAGGAGGTTTATTCTTCTACTGATAGTGATACCAAAGTTGTAAGAAAGAGGAGGGATTGTGATGATGATAGGGGCTTAAAAATTGACATTCCAAAATTTGAAGGGAGTTTGAATCTAGATAATTTTGTTGATTGGTTACATGCTATTAAGCAGGTTTTTGAATACAAAGGGTACTCCGATGAAAAAATGTAAGTTGACTACCCTTCATTTCAAGGATTATGCTTTGCTGTGGTGGAAAAATATCAAATAGCAAAGAAGTCAAGAAGGAAAATGTTAAGTTTGTTGTTGGAAAAAATTGAAGAAACTTCTTAAGAGAAGGTTCTTGCTTGAATCACATGAGCAAAAATTGTATTTAAAACTCTATACACTTAAGTAAGGAGATGGTAGTGTAGAGGAGTATATTCAGAAATTTGAGAAGTTGATAATGAGAAGTGATTTACCAGAAGTTAAGGAGCAAACTATAGCCCATTTTTTGGCGAGATTAAAGCTAGACATAGCTCGTATGGTAGAGTTACAGCCTTATTACACCTTTGAAGATGTGTGCAAACTTGCAGTTAAAGTTGAAAAACAAACAAAAAGTGCAAGGGTGACAGGTTTCAAGTCTTTCACTAAGGGACCTACCTTCATTAAAGGTTCTTCCTCTTATTCCAAGCCTAAATTCACTCCAGAGGATTAAAGGTCATGGCAAAATCCAAAAGCCTTGAAAAGACTCTCCCATTCCTCCTAAACATGACAAAAATGAGTTTAGTGGTAAGAAATGTTTCAAGTGTCAGGGGTATGGCCATTTCCAAGCCAATTGTCCGAACAAAAAAGTAATGACACTTAAGGACATCTAAATAATTAATAAGTCAATTGAAGAAGAAAATGAGGCGGAAAGTGATGAAATAATGGCCGAACAAGAAGAAGAAATAGTGGAGGAAGCTGATTGTGGTTCTATACTTATTTTGCGGCGTGCCTTACATACACAAATAAGTTGCCAAAAAGATCAGAGGCTGAATATTTTTTAAACTCGTTGTACCATCAATAATAAGTTATGTACAGCGATAATCGATAGTAGAAGTTGTGCCAATGTGGCTTCTAAGACACTTGTGGAGAAGCTTGGGTTGCCTATTACATCACATCCTCAACCTTACAAGCTACAATGGCTGAGTAATGGAAATAGTCTTCAAGTCACAAGGCAAGTACCCCTTTGTTTCTCAATTGGGAAGCATTATAAAGATGAGGTGTTGTGTGATATTATTCCAATGGATGATTGTCATATGTTATTGGGCTGTCTTTGGCAATTTGATAGGGAGGTTAAACATGATGGTAGAAAGAACACTTATTATTTTAAGTTTGAGGGTAAATTAATTACTTTAACTCCCTTAAAGCCTTTCCAAGCAAATCCACCTTCTCAAAGGCTAGAAACTAAACAAAATAATCTATTCTTAAGTGGGGCTAAAATTGAGAAGAGTTTTAAAATGAGTGAGCCAATTTATACTTTGCTTGTGATTGAGAAACAAGAAGTTCAACAGACCAAACAACTTCACCCCATGATTCAGCCCTTGTTGAGTGATTATAGAGATATGTTTCCTTATGATTTACCCATTGGGTTGTCACTACTTAGAGGAATAGAGCACCAAGTTGATTTATTACCTGGGGCTCAACTTCTTAATAAGGCAGTCTTATGAAGGCTAAGGAGCTGCAAAGACAAGTGGAGGAGTTGATTTCAAAAAGTTTTGTTCGGGAAAACATGAGTTCATGCTCAGTTCTAGCCTTGTTAGTTCTAAAGAAAGATGGTTCATTTCGCATGTGTGTTGATAGTAGGGCGATCAATAATATAACCATCAAATATCGATACCCCATTCCTCGATTAGATGACATGCTTGATGAGTTGCATGGAACTGTGATTTTTTTCAAAAATTGACTTAAGGAGTGGATATCATCATATTATAATGAGGGAAGGGGATGAATGGAAGACGGCTTTTAAGACCAAGCACAGGTTATATGAATGGTTAGTTATGCCATTCGAACTTTCCAATGCTCCGAGTACATTTATGAGGTTGATGAATGAAGTTCTCAAACTTTTTATTGGCTGATTTGTGGTAGTTTACTTTGATGACATTTTTGTGTATAACCAAAGTGATGAGGCACATGTTGATCATTTGCGACAGGTTTTTGAAACTTTGAGAGTTCAAAAGTTGTATGCTAAATTTAAGAAGTGTGTGTTCTTTGTTGATCGTATGGTGTTTCTTGGCTATATAATTTCTAAGGATGGTATTATGGTAGATGAATCTAAGGTGGAAGCTATTAAGTCATGACCTGAGCCTAAGTCTATCACAGAAGTTCGAAGCTTTCATGGACTTGCCTGTTTTTATAGGAGGTTTGTTCCTCATTTTAGTAGCATTATGGCTCTCATAACTGAATATATGAAGAATGATGCTTTTGAATGGACCAATTTGGCTAAGGAGGCTTTTGAAGTGATCAAGCAAAAGTTGTGTAAAGCCCCTATCTTAACCCTACCAGATTTTAATAAGTTATTTAAAGTGGAGTGCGATGCAAGTGGAGTGGGAATCAGTGTTGTCTTACTCAATGCAAATGACCTCTTGCTTACTTTAGTGAGAAGCTAAATAACACAAAACGGAGGTATTCTACCTATGACAAGGAGTTTATGCAATTGTGAGGGCATTTGATCATTGGAATCATTATCTTAGACACAAACAATTTATTTTGCATTCAGACCACCAAGCCTTGAAGTATCTCCATGGGCAACACAAGATTAGTCCTCAACATGCCAAATGTGTAAAATTCTAACAATCCTTCACTTTTGTTTCTCATTATAAACAAGGGGAAGTTAATATTGTTGTTGATGCACTTAGTAAAAGGTATTCTCTACTTGTTTTACTTGATGCCAGGTTTATGGGTTTTCAATTGATAAGGGATCAATATGTTCATGATGGGGAGATGCATGATCTAATTCAAAAATGTTCCAATGGTGCCTTTGAAGAGTACATAGTTCAAAAGGGTTTTTTATTTAAAGGAAATAGGTTACGTGTCCCCAACAGCTCATATAGAGAGTTGTTGATTAGAGAACCACATGAAGGTGGGTTGACAGGTCATTTTGGTGTTCACAAGACCTTAGAATTGCTAAAAGAGCACTTTTATTGGCCAAAAATGTTAGGGGATGTGCAGGCCATTATTGCGAGATGTGGCACTTGTCAACGGGTTAAAGCACACTTTAAGGCTGGGCCTTATACACTTTTACCAATTCCAGATCAAATTTGGGAGGATTTGAGTATGGATTTTATAGTTGCTCTCTCTAGGACTCAAAGAAAGAAAGATTCTATCATGGTGATAGTGGACCGTTTCTCCAATATGGCCCATTTCATTCCATGTTACAAGACGGATGATGCTTCTAAGGTGGTAGGTTTGTTCTTTAGAGAGATTGTTCGACTTCATGGTGTTCTAAGAACTATAGTGTCGGATTGGGATACAAAATTTATGAGTCACTTTTGAAGTAGCTTATGGGGTAAGATTGGCACTAAGCTTCTCTTTAGTACTTCTCACCATCCTCAAACCGATGGTCAAATAGAAGTTTCTAATCGCACATTAGGTAATCTCTTGAGAAGTATGGTTAGTCAACACTTGAGATATTGGGATTTGAAATTAGCACAAGCTAAATTTACTTATAGTCGGTCAGCAAGCACTACTATAGGTCACTCTCCTTTTAAGGTTATTTATGGTGTTAATCCCCTTGCTCCTATTGATCTTACCTCACTACCAATAGACTTTCAAGTTCCCATGGATGTCAATGATAAGATCAAGATGATGAAGAAGTTAAGAAAAAAATTGAGAAAGCTAATGAAGACTACAAAAGAAGGGCAAACAAGCACAAGAAACCTTTGATTTTTCAACCTAGAGACTTAGTTTGGCTGCATTTGCGGAAAGAAAGGTTTCCTTATAAGAGAAAAAGCAAGATCGCCCCTAGAGCAGATGGGCCTTTTGAGATCATTGCGAGAGTATGTGATAATGCATATAAGGTGGCCTTCCCAGATGAGTTGGGTGGAGTTTCGGCTACATTTAATGTAGGAGATCTTTCGCCATACTTGGAGGATGAAAATCTTCCAAATTTGAGGACAAATTCTCTCAAACCTGGGGAGGATGATATGAATCAATGAACCAAACCCATAAACACTTTAACTTACTAAACCTAACTATATTCGAACACCAAAACCCAATTTGGTCAAATTCTCAATTTTATTTTAACCCATTCAGCCTAAACCCTATTTAAAGTCCAAGTTATTCTCTTGGTTTAACCATGATCATTTGGGCCAATGATATCTCACTTGCTTCATTGCCACATCACTTACATGAAGCAAATCAAGAAAATATCCATTTAGAGGGAAAAATGAAAAATTGGCAGGTTTAAGGAAATTTAAGTTAATTAGTATTTTATTTTATTAGTTTATCTCTTTTATGTCACTTTAAAAGTTACAGCAAGCAAGTTTAAATTATTTGCAAGGTCCAAGAATGCATTTATGAAGGATAAGAGACTGACTACAAAAGTTGCAGTATTAGGCCAAGACAATTTCTACACCAACAAAGCATTTGTGTCCATTTTTCATTTTAAGATTGTCTTATATGTTAAGTAATTGTCATTGCTTTTGATCTTAGAAAATGTATTAATGTTATTTTATTTTGTATCAGACCTTTTAAAAAGGTCTCTAATGCTTTCTAAGGGGAGTTTTTTTTGCTGGAAAAGTAAAAATTGAACATTGAGCTTGTTCTTCAAACTTAGACAAACCTTTACCCTAAATTTTCTTGTTGCTGGAATTTAAGCGGTGGTTTTCTTGGTGGCTTTGCCTTTATGCCTTGGATCAATCTTAGCTATTTCGATTCTTTTCTCTTCATTTGATTCACACTTTACTCACATGCTGGTATTGCTGGAATTTGTTAAAGATTCACATCATTTCAAGGCACTTTATAGCATTTATTCATTAAATAGTGATGTTCAAAAGCTTTTTGTTGCATTGCTAGTGAAAGTTGTGAAGATATAAAGCATTTTATTTGGTTTTTGATAAAATCAAACATATTTTAAAACAATTGGTGTCATTTCTATACGTTTTTAATGAAAAAAAAGATGTTTCAAAGCTGTTTATTGCATTTTTAAGGTCAATGGTGATGTTTCAAGACATGTTATGCCTTTTTGATAAGAATGAAGGTGTCTCAATGCTCTTTATAGCATTTTATGTGTTACATGGTGATGTTTGAAAGCTTTTTGTTGCATTTTCAGAGAAAATTATGAAGATTTAAAGCAGGTTATTAGGTTTTTGATAAAATCGGACATATTTTAAAACAATTGGTGCTATTTTCGTACATTTTTAAGAAAAATAAAGATGTTTGAAAGCTGATTATTGCATTTAGGTAAATGGTGATGTTTTAAGGTACGTTATATCATTTTCGATAAAAACAAAGATGCTTCAATACACTTTATAGCATTTATGTGTTAAATGGTGACGTTTGAAAACTTTCTGTTGCATTTTCAGTGAAAATTGTGAAGATTTAAGGCATGTTATTTGGTTTATGAGGAAATCGCACTTGTTTTAAAACAATTTGTGCCATTTACAAACATTGTTAAAGAAAACAAAGATGTTTACAAGCCAATTAGTACATTTTTAAGGTAAATGGTGATGTTTTAATTCCTGTTATATCATTTTCAGCAAGAATGGAGACCCTTTAAGGCATTTGATATCATTTATGCATTAAATGGTGACATTCCAAAGCATTTTGTTGCATTTTCGACGAAAATTGTGATGATTTAAAACAAGTTATTTGATTTTTGATAAAATCGCACCTATTCTAAAACAATTGGTGCCATTTTCATGCATTTTTCACGAGAACGAAGATGTTTGAAACTGTTTATTGCATTTTTGAGGTCAATAGTGACATTTTAAGGCATGTTATATCATTTTCTGCAAGAACGGAGATGCTTCAAGACACTTTATATCATTTAAGTGTTAAAGCATGTTATTTGGTTTTTCATAAAATCGCTCATATTTTTAAACAATTGGTGCCATTTTCATGCTTTTTTAAAGAAAACAAATATGCTTACAAGTCATTTAGTGCATTTTCGAGATAAATGGTGATGTTCTAAGGCACGTTATATCATTTTTGGCAAGAATAAATATGCTTCAATGCACTTTATAGCATTTATGCGTTAAATGGTGACATTTGAAAGTATTTTGTTGCATTTTCGAAGAAAATTGTGAAGATTTAAAGCATATCATTTGGTTTTTGATAAAAGTGCACATGTTTTAAAATAATTTGTGCCATTTACATGCATTTTTAAAGAAAACGAAGATGTTTGCAAGTCGTTTAGTGCATTTTTGAGGTAAATTAATGATGTTTTAATTCATCTTATATCATTTTCAACAAGAACAAAGGTGTTTCAAGGCAATTTATAGCATTTATGCATTAAATGGTGACGTTCAAAAGTATTTTGTTGCATTTTCGGAGAAAATTGTGAAGATTTAAAGTATGTTATTTAGTTTTTGATAAAATCGCAATGTTTTAAGACAATTTGTGCCATTTACATGCATTTTTTAAACAAAATGAAGATGTTTGAAATCTGTTTTGTGTATTTCTGAGGTAAATGGTGATGTTTTAAGATATGTTATATCATTTTTGGCATGAATGGAGATGCTTCAAGGCACTTCTTGGCATTCATCCGTTAGATGGTGATGTTGTAAAGCATTTTGTTGCGTTTTACCAAAAATTATGATGATTTAAAGCACATTATATGATTATTGATAAAATCAGACATGTTTTAAAATAAGTTGTGCTATTTACTTGCATTTGTAAAGAAAACAAAGATGTTTGCAAGCCATTTAATGCATTTTGAAGGTAAATGGTAAGGTTTTGAGGCACCTTATATTATATTTTTGGCAAGAACAGAGATGCTTCAAAGAACTTTATAGCATTTATGCGTTAAATAGTGAAGCTTGAAAGCATTTTATTGCATTTTTGGAGAAAATTGTGAAGATTTAAAGCATGTTATATGATTTTTGATAAAATCGCACATATTTCAAAAATAATTGGTGTTATTTTTGTGTGTTTTCAATGAAAACAAAGATGTTTGAAAGCTGTTTATTACATTTTCGAGGTCAATGGTGACGTTTTGAGGCACATTATATCATTTTTTATAAGAATGGAGATGATTCAATGCACTTTATAGCATTTATGCATTAATGGTGATGTTCGAAAGAAATTTATTGCATTTTTGAAGAAATTGTGAATATTTAATGCATGTTGTTTGGTTTTTAATAAAATCACACCTATTATAAAACAATTGGTGCCATTTTCGTGCGTTTTTAATGAAAACAAAGATGTTTGAAAGCTGTTTATTGCATTTTTGAGGTCCATGGTAACGTTTAAGGACACGTTACATCATTTTTTAAAATAGAGATGATTCAATGCACTTTATAGCATTTATGCATTAAATGGTGACGTTCAAAAGCATTTTTTTTTGCATTTTTGGGGATAATGTTGAAGATTTTAAGCATGTTATTTGAATTTTGATAAAATTGCACATATTTTAAAACAATTGGTGCCATATTCATGCGTTTTCAGTGAAGACAAAGATGTTTAACACCCGTTTATTGCATTTCTGAGGTCAATGGTGACATTTTAAGGCAAGTTATACCATTTTTGTCAAGAGTGGAGATGCTTCAAGGTATTTTATAGCATTTATGTGTTCAATGGTGACATTCTAAAGCATGTTGTGCATTTTCTGCAAACTTTGTGATGATTTAAAGAAAATTAAGGTGTTTGCAAGCCGTTTAGCACTTTTTTGAGGTAAATGGTGACGCTTTTAGGCACGTTATATCATTTTTTACAAGAACGGGGATGCTACAAGGTGCTTTATAGCATTTATGCCTTAAATGGCAACATTCGAAAGTATTTTGTTGCATTTTCGAATAAAATTATGAAGATTTAAGCATATTATTTGGTTTTTGATAAAATTGCACATGTTTTAAAATAATTTGTGCCATTTACATGTATTTTTAAAGAAAACGAAGATGTTTACAAACCATTTAGTGCAATTTTTAGGTAAATGGTGACGTTTTAATTCACATTAGATCATTTTTGGCAAGAACAGAGATGCTTCAAGGTACTTTATAGCATTTATGCATTAAATGGTGATGTTCGAAAGCATTTTGCTACATTTTTGGCAAAAATTGTGAAGATTTAAAGCATGTTATATGATTTTTGATAAAATCACACATGTTTTAAAACAATTTATGCCATTTTTGAGCGTTTTTAATGAAAACAAAGATGTTTGAAAGCCGTTTAGTGCATTTTTGAGGTCAATGGTGATGTTTTAAGGCACGTTATATCATTTTCGACAAAAACAGAGACACTTCAATGCACTTTATAGCAATTATACATTGAATGGTGACGTTCTAATGCTTTTTGTTGCATTTTTGCCAAAAATTGTGTTGATTTAACACATGTTATATGATTTTTGATAAAATTGCACATGTTTTAAAATAATTTGTGCCATTTTCATGCATTTTTAAAGAAAACAAAGATGTTTGAAAGCCATTTAGTGCATTTTTGATGTCAATGGTGATGTTTGAAGGCACGTTATATCATTTTTTTTATGAGAACGGAGATGCTTCAATACACTTTATAGCAATTATACATTAAATGGTGACATTCTAAGGCTTTTTGTTGCATTTTCTTCAAAAATTGTGATGATTTAACCCATGTTTTATGATTTTTGATAAATCACGCATGTTTTAAAACAATCTATGCCATTTACATGCATTTTTTAAAAAATAACGAAGATGTTTGAAATCTATTTAGTGTATTTCTAAGGTAAATGGTGATGTTTTAAGGCATGTTATATAATTTTTGGCATGAACGGAGATGCTTCAAGGCACTTTATGGCATTCATCCGTTAGTTGGTGACGTTGTAAAGCATTTTTTAACATTTTGCCAAAAATTGCATTGAAATACCGTGGATACTCTGATTTGAAATTTTGCCCTTCTTGAACCGTGAAGGCGTGAGTTCTGGGTGAAGAAGCCAACATGGATCTTTAAAGTGACCATTCTTGTAACAATGGTCGCAGTTTGCCTGGTTGTAGTTGTTGTTGTGTCATTAGTTTCTGGCCTATAAGAGTGAAGTT
>CP135544.1:3283306-3299890 GCA_032402905.1 Khaya senegalensis
TTGAATTTAGAATATATACCAACAACCCAAACCTAATACATTGTCATCCTAAATAGAAGTAACAAATAAGAGAAAGATAATATATATATATATATATATATTTGTGGGAGTTCCTTTTAAATAAAAGAGTGAAATAAGAAAAGAACAAAAAGAAAAAAGGTGTAATAATAAAAGAGCAAAGAAATTCAACATATGTAAATCTCCATTTTTCAAGAAGAGAGCATTTTTTTTCAATTTAAAAAATATAATCGAACACTACACATTTCCTAAGCCAAGTCCATTTTCTCTTTTTCTCTAATATTTTCTTCCAAACCAAACACCCTTTCCAATCAATAGAAACATTGTAAGATTCATAAATTTTTGTGGAAAATACATTTTCATTTTTATTAGTTGTATTTGCCTCAAATTTGAAAGACTTTATTGGTTAGATCAAATTTTTAAAATCTTTTTAATAGAGACTTGAAATATATATATATAATACATTTTTCTTAAAGTGTTATTTACTTCTTTTTTAGTTGAGATTGCTTATGGAATTTACAGATAAATTGCTTTTAAAATATAATAAGCTTTGAATAAATTTTGCACCAAACTACAATGAAAAGCTCACAAAAATTTTAAAAAAAATTAAAAAGTCAACAAAGAAAAAAAAATTAAATATCTAATATGGAAGTTTTACACTCAATTTATATAAATATGACAATCATTGACAAGCACTTTTTGAGATTTAACTATTGATTTCAAAGAGTTGCAATCTTCCCAAAAGTTTAACTGATTTTTAAATATTTATGACATTTTAAATTTTTTTTTAAAAATAAAAATGAATTAAATTAAGAAACCTTATTATTTAATAAGAAAAATTAAAAGTAAAATATAAAAATTTTAAATTTAAATAATTTTTATTTATTAAAATTTGGCCTTTTAATGCTTTATAGGTTATGGATTTCTCATGCCTTGTCGATTTGTATTCGAGGACAAAATTATTTTTACCTCAAACAACAAGTTTTCATATGATTAATTTAGCAAATATAAAAATTAAATTAATAATAAAATACATATTCAAATAATTTTTAAAATTATTATCATAATTTATACTCATGACGATATTAATGCATACAATTTGGACTAATATTATTGGAATTTAAGAAATTTAACCTAAAGTAATTCATAATAAATTGGAGTCAAAGAATCTGATCATAATTTAAATCATTAAATTTGGTTTAGATTGTCCGATATAGATTTATTTTACCCACCTTAAACTCAATAGTATTTATTGATATAATAAGATCATCTATCAATTTTATTCGAGATTTTGAAATTGGAATAAATTTGGCAATGGATCACGAAATTTTGTTGATCATATCACAAGTAATATTTTTTATTTAAAAAAATTTTAAAAAAAATTTCGTATTAATTAAAAAATAATAAAATATTTATAAGATTAAGAATAGAACTGTAAAAGGCCATATTCGAATTTATTGCATCACCCTAAATTATTTCAAAGTGGTTGATAATATGATAGGTGAGTCTAGTCATCACACTGTATCGTGTTATTAAATTGTAAATTGGTGAAAATAAACTTTTATTAACAAAACCACCCTATGCACTAAAAGGTTAATGGTAACAGCAGGGGAGATATGTGTTTCGTCCACAAAAGTTTCTTGAAACTGCGTTTTCAATAAAGCTTAGGGGAGGTATGAGATAATTTTTATAATAATAATAATTTCCATTTTCACTCTCAATAAATTCATCAAATCTCCCAATCTCCAGAGTTGTCAGAATTGGTGAATCACTGTCATGTCCTGTGGATCAATTGATTGAATAAGTGTTGTAAGATGGCAGCGGCAAGGAATGCGGCAATCGGCGAAGGATTGAGAATTTTAAGAGACGAAGAGAGCGGCAACGGGAAAGTCAAAGAGGGAAAGAGATTTCCGCTCACCGGATGGGAATTCGCCGCATTTCTTGGTGTCTTTTTGTTGTTTGTTGTCGGTCTCTTCTGTATTTACATCACGATGCCTCCTGCTGACTACGGCAAGCTCAAGCTTCCCCGCACCATTTCCGATCTTCGCTTGCTCAAGTGCGTATTCTTTATTATTAGAATAAATATGTCATGGCTGACATTCCGTTAAAAAAGATGTTTCTTCAAAATGCCGCAACATAAAACATTGAATATGTTTTGAATCTCTCATTTTACACTACTATTCATGTTGAATGTTATAAGTCCAAATTCCAGTAGTGAACTATGTAGAACAGCAAAGTCCTACAGAACTTCAAAAAGCTAAAACTCTGTAGAAATTTTTTCCTCAGAAGTTGGTTGTTTGTAACCACTGGGGAAATCTGGAGGTTCTGCTTGGATTTACACCATAGTGTAGAGGACTTAAGCAATATTTTACAATTGCCCTATTTTAGTAGTCTCTTTAAGTTATCAGCTGTTTTATATTTAATTTGTGATCTGAAATGTTAATGTT
This sequence comes from Khaya senegalensis, assembly GCA_032402905.1. NCBI lineage: Eukaryota > Viridiplantae > Streptophyta > Magnoliopsida > Sapindales > Meliaceae > Khaya > Khaya senegalensis. The sequence continues at coordinate 3,285,772 of CP135544.1, forward strand.
GTTTTTGTTTCAGAGACAATCTTGCAACATATGCTAATGATTACCCGGCACAGTTCATTTTAGGGTACTGTTCAACATACATATTCATGCAGACATTTATGATTCCGGGAACAATTTTTATGTCATTGCTAGCTGGAGCTCTTTTTGGAGTTATTAGAGGCCTTTTCTTAGTTGTCTTGAACGCCACAGTTGGAGCTTCCTCTTGTTTTTTCCTTTCTAAGCTTATTGGCAGGCCTTTAGTTAGTTGGTTCTGGCCTGAGAAGTTAAGATTTTTCCAGGCAGAGGTATTTCTTGTTTACTCACCGTAATCTTTTTACATTTTAGTTCTTTTTTTTTTTTTTCTGTTAAACTAAACTAATCAATTGTGGATTCAGATTGCAAAGCGCAGAGAGAAGCTGCTGAATTATATGCTCTTTTTGAGGGTAACTCCGACGTTGCCCAACCTCTTTATCAATTTGGCATCTCCCATAGTTGATATACCATTTCATATTTTCTTTTCCGCAACTTTGATTGGTCTTATTCCAGCCTCCTTCATCACTGTACGAGTAAGTTTTCCATACCTAGTCAGGGCTACCATTTTCCTTTTATAAAACAATTTCCATATTTTTGTTTAATTTGAAAACAATATGAATATTATACCACAAAGTGTTTTTAGGTTGTAAAAATGTTAGAGAATATGATTCAGATTTTTTCACTGTGTCCTAACTGTTGAACATTAATTTTTTTTGGATCATTAAGAAAATGCCTCAATATTTGTGGTGTGTAAAGGTCCTTAGAGAAGTTAGTAGCTAACCTTAAACTTTACATGTACAACCCAGCCACATTCTTTTCTGATGCTGCTCAGCCTTTATAAATTATAAGATTTTCTTTGAGGGTTTTTTTCTTTTTTCTTTTTGTTGTCTAATAATGCAATCTTGATAAGAAAAAAAAAGAACAATGGACAAGAAGACTTCTCTTGGGTTGCATGTATCTAATGCTTTTAGCTAAAATTATGGACATCCTCTGCCATTTACTTGGAAAAAATGTGTAACTAGGTTGATATTGTACGAGTAAAAGATACTGCAGTGCTGCTGATTAGAAGTGTAGAACCAATATTTGTTTATGTTAACTCAAACTGAATCTATGAAGAAATTTTCCTTTGAAGGCTTTGCTTAACCTAGAAGGCAAACTTTTTAAGAGTTAAAGACTAGTCACTGTTGTTATATTGCATGTTCATATCCAAACTTAAAGCAGAATTTTTTTTCAATTTTCTTAATTCATTATTTTGTTTTACATAATGAGGATGCTAATTTTCCATCTAGAATGCACCTCTCTTTACCAAAGAGGAGAAAAATCTATTGGAACTCATCCAGATGAGATGCAGCAACAGTGCTTCTAGGTCGGTTAATGTAGAAATTTGGCATTTTTTACTGTTCCTCTTAACTTGGCAAGAGTGTAAATGAAAAATCATGTGTTAGAATGAATGATAGTATCTCAGGGGAGTTAACCTGAGTTGTCAACTTAAAAAAGAAGTGATCTGGCCCGTTATGGTCATACTGGTTGTTTATTTTTTTGGTTTTTAGGTATTGTTGAGTATTGTCAGTAGAAGAATGATGTTGATAATCTAACATCATCTGTATGTCCTCTGATTTAGAGATGAAAGTGGAGGAAAGTTAGCTGACTCATTGATGGATTATTTTTGTGTTCTTCACTATGTAGCTATGTAGATGATGGGCTATTTCGCTTATGCTTTCTTTTCATCTTCTCATGGAATTAAGAGTTATAAAGCTGCATGATTTCCTATTCGCCTGAGCTTTGCCAAGATTTAGTCTGACATAATTGCATTCTTAAGGGTTTTTCTACTTTTGTTTTTATTTATTTTATTTCTTTTCTTTGATATGTTGATTTTTAGGCTGGTTTGACAGTATATTCCTTTTCTGTGATCACATTGTTGGTGAATTACTTCTGACACTTGTGTTATTTTCAGGCTGGTCTTGCTCTTGGAGATCTCAAGTCAGTGAAGGATCTATATGACTTTAAAACATTCTCCGTGCTGTTCCTCATTGGTACTGTCATCATATTTCCTACTCTCTTGAAGAGGAAGCGAACGATCGAGTAAAGGTTGGTGAGGTCCCTCCCATCCCCTTCCAGTTGGAGATAATAGATGATATCTTGACTGATTTGACCATTTCTAAATTGCAGGATTTGATTTGAGCTAGAGGGATAGCACGGACATTGGGAACATACTGACAGACAGTACGGATGGCATGTCTACACTGTCCATGGCCATTAATATATAATACCCACAGTTGATTACTATCCCTTTGACAGAGCTGCAGTTTTTTCTTTTTTATTTTCCACTCGTTGCCCCTTAACGTAATATCGTTTCAGGCAGCCACCTCCCAATGTGGATTATTTGACAATTGGGAGCCACTAAATTTAATAGAAAAGATAAGATGTTACTGTACTCGGAACATATTTCCAGCCAAATACGTTGTTGCTGGATAGTGTACAACAATAGTAAAGTACTACTTGGCTGTAACAGCTTTGCGTTGAACTGCAACCGATCTATCTGCGTTTATCGGGGCTTATCTTTTGTTGTAACTAATAGATGAATTCAACCAACTAGCCAAATAGCCGGGTGGGGAAATCGTCGACTAGGTATAATGTCGTGTAAAATATGGGGCATTTACAGAAATCTCCCCTGAGGGTTGCCCAAATCATAGTGAGAGACGTATATTAGAAACTTACGAATGCACCACTGCATTTAACAGAAGCCTTGCTTTTCCGTTGATGGATTTCAAAAATGCTTAACTGCCCTTATGTCACATTGAAAATGGTAGATTGCAAAAGTACTGCCCTTCTGGTACATTGAGAACGCATCTGCAAAAAATTCGACATTGAATCTAAAATCTAGAGCCAAGAGCGATGTTTGATTGAAAGAATGAAATAAGGAAAAAAAAATCTATTGTTTAGTTGTATAATAAAATTATTAATAAAAAGTTTATTTGTTTATTTAAATGAAAATATTCAACAAATATATTTGATTGATATTTTTAAATATAAATACATATTATATTCATTAATTATTTTTATTTGGATAAAATACTTATTTTAGTGAAATATTTTATACATTTCATAATTAAAAAAATTAAATTAACTTCAAATTTTATTTTTAAATATAGAATTTATTGAATCCTATAAATTTAATAGGTAATTTAGTAATAAATATTTAAATTTGTACAATGTAAATATTTATTAATTAAAAAAATATTTTATAATTTGATTTCTTCAGTTAATTTTTTTTTAAATTTACAAATTCAATTGAATATAAATTTTTAAGAATAAATTAATTTTGAACACAACCTAAACTTGATATTCATTTAATTATCTTTAATTACTTTATTGAAAATATAATCAAATTTTAATAATATTTTTAAGATTATATAATAACCACAAATAATATTACTTTTTTTTAACCGATAATAAAATTTTCTTTAAAAAAATTGAAAAGAATATAATTACATCAATAATTATTTTGTATATAATAAAAATTAAAATTATCAAGTAAATATGACTGGTTGTATCAATAACCATAAGTATAAGGTCATAAAATAATATTATAAATTAATATACATATGGAATATATAAAAAATATTTATTTATTAGAACAATAACAATAATAATAATAATAAGTATAGTTTATAATATAATGTTGAATTTTATAAAAAAAAAATAAACATTAACAATAATAAAGTAATTTGTATTTAAAATAAAGTAAACTCAAATAATTTTATATTAATGATTTGTTAAAATAGTTAGTTAATGAAAAATAATCTATTATATTAATCAAAATAAAAAATAATAAAATAAATAAATAAATGATAAATTAAAATTTTAATTATTTTAAAAAGAAAATTATGATTCACACTCTTGGAAGAGAAATCATCATTTTTCCAATCAAATAAAGAAATTCTCATTCTTTTATGCATTTTTTTTTCCTTTCTCCCATAAATTCTTGAAAATAAACACACCTTAAAATCTTGTTTGATATTGATTAAAACACATTTATCATAAAATGTATCCAAAGAGTGAATTTTAGAAGTACATTTAGCATAAAAAAAGTACACCAAATATGCAAAGAGTGAAGTTTAATCAACTTCTAAGTAAATGCAACACATTTTGTGAAAATACCGTAACCTCTACCAAAATGCACACTTATAAGAATACACAATACTCACTTTTTAATTTTAATTTTAAAAGAATTTCATTAAGAAACAATCAAAGCTTACAAAGAAAAAAAGGGCATATTGTGAGATGAAAATTTCTATAGCCAAATTAAATGATCAGTACAAGACAGTGCTTTTGTGTAACATCTTGAAATTTTTATACTCTTAAAACCTTGTCATGGAGTTATAATACAGTATTTTTGAGAATTTTTATAAGCGAGAGAGTTGACCGGTATTCGGGACAGCGTACTATATGAGTAGAAAATACAGTATTTTATTACCGGTATCAGAAATTTGACGACGAAAGTGGAAAACTGTAATTTTCGTCGTGCGTGCCCGACTATATAAGCGGGAAGGGGTCGGAAAACTCGACAAAACAAAATTCACTTTTTTTCCTCCATTTTCTCTCTCTTCTCCCCACGGTTCTCTCTCTTGTGAACAGTGACTTTCGTCACCGGACCTTGGATCACCTCACCACTGGCGAGTGGAGGACCGCCGGACCGCCGCGAGTGCAATGCCGCCAACCCCGCCCCGATCGCCGCTGCCACTCGCCCTCACGCGCCGCTGACGTAAATTTTGATCGGCGATTCACGGCGGACGACGGCGAGTTGACCGATACCTCTGGCCCGTCTGGCACCGTCTCGTCGCCCTCTTCACGGTGGTGTGCCCCGTTCCGGCATTTGGTCACCGGATTCCGGCGTGGGGAGGCTGATCGGGAAGGGGTGTTTCCGGCAAGATTTTCGACGATCGGTGTAGCTCCGGTGGAATCTGAACCGACCAGTGTGCTCTCCGACACTCGTACTCCAACGCGGTATATTTAGATCTCAATTTGGAATGAGTTTCGATGATGATTTTAGGGTCCAAAATAGGTTCCTTAACATCTGAAATTTTAGGATGATTGGTGATTTTAAAGGCTTTAATTTGTGTTTTGTGGCATATGGACACCATGAACAGCATTCCGACATCGCAAGGATCGCGATGGTATGTTCCGTTCGTGAAACGAAAACCGAAAGTTCGTGGGTTGAATAGTATCTATGAATAGTGCCCCATAAACAGTATTTGCACGTTTTTCGAAAAAAAATTCATAGCGTACGGAGGAATATTTCGAACGCGTATACCCTCTCCGGGACAGTTTTTCATCATTCGTATAGGCATTGGGTGCCTGAAGGTAAGATAATATAATATTTAAATTGTGAAAAAATTGGTTTTAATATTTATAATGTTTATAATTGCATGGATATACATTATAATAATGAGTTAAATTGTAGAAAAGTCCCATTGACGGGGAATGGGCATGATTGTGCAATTAGAAGTGTTAATATCCATGAGTTAGATATATATATATATATATATATAGTTATAATCGTAATACCATTACCGTCGACCTGCAGTGCTAGATTAGGTATTCTAAAATACCTATACAGCATTGTATGTCCCATGTTTGTATTTACATATATTTATATGGTAGGAACGCTTGTATATACACACGTAATTATGCCCTTATGATGGAATAATTGAGTAGATGCTGCATTCGATGTTTTGCAATACTATTCGAATTAACATGTGCGCATACGTTAGTATATTATATTTATTGTGCCGTAGTAAGGTAATGAGTATATTTTTACTTGTGATGACATGTTGGAATTGCGTGTAATAACGCAATATATGATAACCGATTAAAATATGTTTCTGTGAATTTGTATTAATAGTGGTATAGTGTATCCATGTGTTCGAATTGTGATATATTTCTATGTTTTTATCTTGATTGTCTTATGGGATATTTATATGCCAGAGTGAAATATGTTTTTATAACTAAGTACTACTAGCCTTACGACAAATCCATACGTATGAAGTCCTTTTAGAATATAAGGACTAATAAATGTGTTGCATAGGTAATTATATTACCTATCATAAAATTACTAAAATGCTGCTTGATTAATGTAGGCAAAATAGTCATGTTGTTATGACTGAGTCGACTATGAATAAATCTGTGTGGATAACTGGTATAATTGGGATAATTAGGGATTGATAGTTTTTTCGTTACCCTAGTAAAGCCGCTTAGGACGGAGCAGCATCATTATAATAAGACTGTGGTGCCCTTCGAGGTACGTTGAACCCACAGCAGCTCCAGATTGATAATAAGACTGTGGTGCCCTTCGAGGTACGTTGAACCCACAGCAGCTTTGGATTGATAATAAGACTGTGGTACCCTTTGAGGCATGTTGAACCCACAGCAGCTCCGTATTGATAGTAAGACTGTGGTGCCTTTCGAGGTATGTTGAACCCACAGTAATTGAGAAATGATAATAAGAATCATGGTGCCCGCAGGGTATGTTGAAGCCATGGTTGGAAGCGGCTGTTTTCCATAGCGTCTTTGGGTACGTGCAACCCATGGTAGAACTAATTATCCTGTTGGTCTGAGGAACCCGGTGTGGGCAAATGACCATTGTATACATATATTGAAGTGTACGGTGGATATCATGACCACGATTCATAATTTACTTAATTATGACAAATCTATAAGGAAATGAATTCGTATACCTGTTAGATTCAAACTGCATGATAGAATACTTCTATCTGCTAAGAGTTGCTTGTGTTAGTGTGAACTGCAATGAGGCAGTAACACGTTGTGTTTTATTTGGTATGGGGACTGTCCTGGTTTTCTTGTGCAGGTAGGGTAGCTTATATGTATAGGCAAACTCTTGCCGAAGTTCTATAAAAAATACTATTCATACAGCTATTCATGACCTCCCTTGGTATTCTTGTTTTCATATGTAGCGGAGGGTCTAGGATTACCTCTAATTGCAGTCACAATCAGGTTTTTGTTATGACTGTAAATGGCGGAAATGGTTGAAGTCTGATTACACCTTGGCAAGTGTCAATTCTTTGAGAGGGAACTTAAGCTTGTAAAAACAGAGAGCTAGCATCAGCTTGAACAAGGGGAATTAGTATTTAAATAAGATAATGAGTAAGGCAATAAATAGGCTACCTCACTTCTAGTATATAGAATCCTGTTTAGCTCACCGATATGTTGGTGAAATGAAAAGAATATGTGTGAATTCATAATAAGATTAAAGATCATGTGAGAAACTTGAGAATATTGTGGAAAAGGCGCATTGGATGTATTACAGGTTATTCGACATATTAGTTTACACGTTTATTCCTATAGTTGATAATACGGTAAGAATATGATGGTGCAGGAACTATATTATGAGTTTACATTGTTATTGTCGGTATACTTAGTGAACGACTAGGATTAGATTGATATGTGTCCTTAGAATAGTATAGTCAATGTTTAATGTAAGTGAAAGAATCCCTAGAATGGGATAAAGAAGGAAAGACGTGTATTTGTAATTATGGTACAATTGTTCGGTGGTTTTGATTCAGTAAAAATAAAGAGATAATATGAATATATGATAACATAGACTGGTAATGAACTAGTATTGAGATAATTGTGATACATGGAACGGATATGTATGTTCCATCTCCCTCAGCTGGGCTTGTAAGTCAGTTTCTAATGGAGGTGTGACGTTAAGACTGTAGTACCCTGAAGGGTAGGTGGAATCCACATCTGTCCTCCAAATGGCCCAGTGGCTTAGAGTAACGACCATGATCCATAATGTTTATAAGTATAATCGATCACTTGTAAACGCAATAAAATTTCTATCACCAACCTTCCGGGAGTGGAAATGGCATACAGAAACAGTGTTATTATTTTACAAATACCCTCGGTTGTATCTATATTTAGTGCAACACATATTGGACTACATTATAAGTTAACAGTATATAATATAACATGTAATGTATTGTATTAATATTTAATTTTTTTGAAATAATAATAATACTTAAACTATTATTAACAAAAAGTACTAAAAATAAAAAAAGTGAATTTTGTTTTTCCGAGTTTTCCGACCTCTTCCCGCTTATATAGTCGGGCACGCACGATGAAAATTACAGTTTTTTGCTTCCGTCGTCAAATTTCTGATACCAGTAATAAAATACTGTATTTTCTGCTCATACAGTACGCTGTCCTGAATACCGGTCAACTCTCTCGCTTATAAAAATTCTCAAAAATACTGTATTAGATGAGCTAATTTGCATGTCTTAACCTAAAGGCTTTATATTGGATGAAAAGGATGACATGGTATGTATGTTACAAAATTTATCTATATAATCAAACAATCAATCAACCATCATAATATTCGTTCTTATCTTGTTAGTTTTTAGTAATGCAATTATGAAATCCATGGTGATTCTTTCTCATGCTTTCTCCAAAATTTAAAATGGCTCAAACAAGCTTGTTAAGCATTAATGTTCACTCTTCTCTTGTTAGCACACAAGACAAGTTCATACAAATTGCTCCATATCAACTCATATTTAGAGTCAATAATATGTTGCTTTAAGAAAAAAAAAATAATGCTATTTTAGTTGTTACTATTTATGTGGTTACTTTCTATAAACTCTTTTGAACAAATGAAAACTTCGCTTCACTATGAGAAAGCGTTGATTTTTGTCTTTTCGATAATTTCAATGTACTATATGCCACATGAATAGAAATGAAAGGAAGGGGTGTTACATTTTTGGTATCATAGCACTTTCCTGCTTTTCATGTGTTTTGTCTTAATGAAATTATACATTTTGTGAAAACATTATGCCCTTATGCCTCGACGAGTGCTTCCGGAACTGACTACTGTAAGGTATTTCTGTTCTTTATTTTAAGAAATACAAAATGTTTTTGAACTGATTCTTGTGAGAATGAATCATATAATATAAGTGACCAAATTGTGTGTGTCTACCATATGATTACTGATAGCTACATAAGAATTGTATTACTTCCATCGTATTTTTGGCCTGGCATGAAATGCATTATGTGTTTGATTCGATTACTATCACTATGTGCACGTGATGGTGAACCACACATTCGTGAGGTTAAGGTATGGAGTAATATATGCGGCATAAATCTTTATGTTTTATATATTATTTCATTTAAATGCGTGTGATAGATGTGACCGGTAATAGATGCAGGAATAACTGTAGTGCATATCTGGTTATGTGCTACAATTTGTTGAGGACTCTATGCTTAAATGGTCCTGCCAATTCTACCAATGGATGGTAGAGTAAAAGTGTTAACTGAAAGGTGTGCACATGGAATCGCGTATACACTCAGATCAAATTCGTGAGTGGCACCTCGACGGTACACACGTTGTGTGTAAGTCTGTAATGTTATACCAAGGTGGTGAATGTCAAAGTCTAACATCTTGGTGATGCACGTGTGGGTCTAATTCACACCTGAATGGTGTGTTATCGGTCTGTATCATGGTAATATATATGTAGTTTATTCTGTACCTTGGTGGTACAGACGTAGTCTGTCATGTACCTTAGTGATACGAACGTAGTCTGTCATGTACCTGGGTTGTACAAACGTAATCTGTCATATACCTTGGTGGTACGAATGAGTTCTATTATTTACCTTAGTGGTGCTTGATCTCGGGTTTGGTATGTGAAAAATTAAGGATAATTTCCTATTGTGCACCTTGACTAGTTACTAGTTTGAGATGATTGCATAAATATCACATATTATTTAGATACATGATATTGATGATTGTTATGCTACAATATATGCCATGGTATTGGACACATTGCATACATAAAGATGAATGGGCATCATGTGTTTTGATGACGTGATATGTATGTTGTGTTGCATTAAGTGGAATGAAGAAAAATTCTACCTTGTTGATAGTGATATTATTCTTTTATTAATAAGTCTGTTATTGTTCACTTAGTATATGCTAAGTTCATGAGCAGTAATGAATTTTACGAGCAGTAGTAAATTTCATGAGTAATAATAAAGTTTTCATTGTGACTACATATGTGGAACAGACTTGTGCATTGTACATGTGACAAATATCATGCTCTAGAAAGAATAAGTAAGATATTGATGGGACATTTAAGTGCTTTGATAACTTGTTTTCGGACTGTGGTGTTCGATTGGTTGCTATTGAAAGTTTAGAGGAATTACTCAATTGGTTCAACAGTACAATTCTATTGAGTAGTTTCTATTCAAATGGATTTTTGTGCCTATTAATTTGGTATGAATACATCTACTCTAATTAGGATATATATTTTTATTGATAGAGTAACGCAAGTTTTTGGAAAAGTATTGACGATGATTCCATGTTTATTAATATGCGATGACAGGGGTGTGTATATTAAACATACTTATTTTCAAAACCTTTGATATGAATGCGTCTATCTTGATGTTGATTGTATTGCGGATGTAATGCATGTTCTCTTATGCCATGGAAATGAATAATATATTCATTAGCATGTGTAATTTTATGGATTTTTAAAGCAAATAGGCATATTTAAATATATATATATATATATATATGCAGGAGTTGAGAAAGATTTTATAAAATGTGTTAGAACAGTTATGGATAATATAGATAAACTTCACTTCAGTTTGTGTTATTGAGCCTAGAACTCCCTACCCAGTAGCTTGTTTTGAAGATAGCCTTGAAACTGGTTCTTTGTGTGAACCAATAATATGCACAATCCAATAAATAGCGGTATGTTGTGAACCGTGAGAACGTGTACTTCGGATGGTGAGAAAGAAGTAGGGATTGGGATTGTATACATATAGATAGTTATGACCCGATATCCAATTTATCCATAACCGTTGAAAGGTTCACCCTATGGGGATTATGTTGTCCAACTATGTGACTATGAGGAAATGTGCATGATTGCTGATGTTATATGGTTTCTTGTATTTGTGAACTTGCACATGTTGCTGATATTATATGGTTTCTTGCATGTGTGAACTTGCATATGCATGCGACTATGTTATGGATGATGAAAGGTTCAGAATTATAGTGGTATCGTGTATAAGTCCTAAAAAGGTGCATTGTCATAGAATATTGTGTTTTAAATATATATATAGATATATATGTCCGTGATTTAAATGGAAATAAATGTCTTATGCATTTCGTATGTATTAACATGGTTTAGCAAGGACAATGCTATGGTGATAATTTCCTAAAGGAATAAAGAGTGATATATTGGCACTGTAAGAAGTAATTGGCATGGGATACTTAGAAAATGGTAAATTTTCAAAATAGAGATTTTTGAAAATTGTTGTTTATAAATTGAATTTATGGGGAAAGTATGATGAGAAAATAACGGGCCGTTATGCAGCGTCAGCAGAAATCTTCTGAGATGGAAGGGTGAAACTGGCCACCTAGATGGGTGGGAGCTGTTATAATTGGTTATTATGAGATGGAGGATCATGGGTTGGTTTGAGTAACTCAAAGGCTGGGCCTTATCTCCTTTTGAGAGTCACTGAATATGACTGTGTAGGCCGTATTTCGAGTCATACTACTCATAATTGATCAAGTGATCAGGGAATTCGGAAACAAAATATTCTGTACATGCCAATATTTATAATACCATATTTTCCTATGAAAAATGGTTTTAATGAAAACTTGCATCTCATAAGCATAGGTATCACTATACTATGAATGAGATCATTTAGAACTTATATATTATCAAGAATAGGTATGTATTGACACCTAGATAACAATGACTTGCATGTGAACGATTGCTTCCAATGTATGTGAATTTTAGTATGTATAGGTGCTCAGCTATGACATTCATTGTGCATGGGTTAAATGTGTGATATTTGACGCATATGTGGTATCCATTGTGCATGGAATAAGTGTACAATGGTATTTAGAAATGAAGACATGACTTGGCTTCTCGTGGTAGCAGGCAAAATTTTATGTTATATATCAAAAATTACGCATGTGATTGGGTTATCTTAGTTATGAATCTCGATACTTGAGATCTTTCCTATTCGCAGTGGTTTTATAGTCGGTTATATATGTGTGTGGAAAGAGACATTCAACTCAATAATTGAGTTATTAAAGTGAAATATTGCAATCATGTGTTGATTACACATAGATGACATTGTTTTTATGAATGAGTATGAGCATGTTGTGGGTAGCGATGCAGATATTTGATCGGAGAAAATTACTTGATGGTGTAAATTATGGCTGAGGTGGATGAATTGTTGATTCTATTTGACCTACTTCCACTAATTTCGAGGACGAAATTCAATTAAAGGGAGAGATATTGTAACATCTTGAAATTTTTATACTCTTAAAACCTTACCATGGAATTATAATACAGTATTTTTGAGAATTTTTATAAGCGAGAGAGTTGACCGGTATTCAGGACAGCGTACTGTATGAGCAGAAAATACAGTATTTTATTATCGGTATCAGAAATTTGACGACAGAAGCGAAAAACTGTAATTTTCGTCGTGCGTGCCCGACTATATAAGCCGGAAGGGGTCGAAAAACTCGAAAAAACAAAATTCACTTTTTTCCTCTATTTTCTCTCTCTTCTCTCTCTCCTCCCCACGGTTCTCTCTCCTATGAACAGTGACTTTCGTCACCGGACCTCGGATCACCTCACCACCGGCGAGTGGAGGACCGCCGGACCGCCACGAGTGCAACGCCGCCAACCCCGCCCCAATCGCCGCTGCCACGCGCCCTCACGCGCCGCCCGAAGCTCCGCCAACGTAAACTTCGACCGGCGATTCACGGCGGACGGCGCCGAGTTGACCGACACCTCCGGTGCGTCTGGCACCGTCTCGCCGCCCTCTTCACAGTGGTGTGCCCCGTTCCGGCATTTGGTCACCGGATTCCGGCGTGGGGAGGCTGATCGGGAAGAGGTGTTTCCGGCAAGATTTTCGGCGACCGGTGTAGCTTCGGTGGAATCTAAACCAACCAGTGTGCTCTCCGACACTCGTACTCCAACGCGGTATGTTTAGATCTCAATTTGGAATGAGTTTCGATGATGATTTTAGGGTCCAAAGTAGGTTCCTTAACATCTGAAATTTTAGGATGATTGGTAATTTTGAAGGCTTTAATTTGTATTTTGTGGTATATGTACACCATGAACAGCATCCCGACATCACAAGGATCACGATAGTGTATTCCGTTCGTGAAACGGAAACCGAAAGTTCGTGCGTTGAATAGTATCTATGAATAGTATTCTGTAAACAGTAACTTGCACGTTTTTCGAGAAAAAACCCGTAGCGTACGGAGGAGTATTTCGAACACGTATACTCTCTCCGGGACAGTTTTTCATCATTCGTATAGGCATTGGGTGCCTGAATGTAAGATAATATAATATTTAAATTGTGGAAAAATTGGTTTTAATATTTATAATGTTTATAATTGCGTGAATATACATTATAATAATGAGTTAAATTGTAGAAAAGTCCCATTGACGGGGAATGAGCATGATTGTGCAATTAGAAGTATTAATATCCGTGAGTTAGATATATATATATATATAGTTATAAGCGTAATACCATTACCGTCGACCTGCAGTGCTAGATTAGGTATTCTAAAATACCTATATAGCATTGTATGTCCCATGTTTGTATTTACATATATTTATATGATAGGAACGCTTGTATATACACACGTAATTATGTTCTTATGATGGAATAATTGAGTAGATGCTGCATTCGATGTTTTGCAATGCTATTCGAATTAACATGTGCGCATACATTAGTATATTATATTTATTGTGCCGTAGTAAGGTAATGAGTATATTTTTACTTGTGATGACATGTTGGGATTGCGTGTAATAACGCAATATATGATAACCGATTAAAATATGTTTCTGTGAATTTGTATTAATAGTGGTATAGTGTATCCATGTGTTCGAATTATGATATATTTCTATGTTTTTATCTTGATTGTCTTATGTGATATTTATATGCCAGAGTGGAATATGTTTTTATAACTAAGTACTACTAGCCTTACGACAAATCCATACGTATGAAGTCCTTTTAGAATATAAGGACTAATAAATGTGTTGCATAGGTAATTATATTA
>CP135544.1:3300390-3330504 GCA_032402905.1 Khaya senegalensis
TATTATGTATAAACTAAATTTTTTCTTATTTATACAATTCTATTCACTTTAATATACTTTTCAAATACTCAATTTCATAAATTGGGCATTAATTTTACAAAATTCATAAATTACAAAGTTAGAGTTTAGGATTCTTACCTTAAATCTAAAAGTGATGGCTATTGCACTAAATTCAAGTTAAAAAATACCTAAAATACTATTTAAACTATAAAATTACTATTTAAATTATTTTTCTAATAAGTTCAAAAATTAAAACTTGATGAAATAAAAAATTTTTACAGTCAAATTAAAACTTTCAACGCGTAGAATAATTTTTTTCTTCTGCGGTAACACGTTTAATTGGATAAATTATGAGATTTTGCTTGATTTTTCTAAGAAAATAGAAAAAAATTGAAAGAGAATGAAGAAATTGCCTTATGAGAAGAGAGAGAAGAAAGAAATTGAATGCATCCAATTTTGAAGAGTCAAAATTTTATCCAATTTTATATTTTTGTAAAAATTATACTTTTACCAAACAACTTTTCAAAACTTACATTTGACTCCCAAAAAAATTATAAGGCTGTCCAAACTATTTTCAGATTCTTTCACTTTAGTCCATTAGTTTTTAATTCTCACTTTTTCTTCAAATTCTTTATGAAAAGTCTATTTTACCCATAATAAAGAAAATTGGTCATTTTTCGTCATTTCTAGAAAAATTCCCATCCAGATTCGATTTCACTTTTTTCTACATCTTATTTATAATATTTACAAGAGTTATTGATAATCAAAATCTAGTAAAGTCCTTCCGACCCTTGGTGTAATGACCATTTCATCCTTATTAACAAAATTATCCCTTTTTGTCTAAAATAGTAATTTTGACATTTCTAAAATTATAAAATCTATCTTTCTTTCTAACATACTCTATTATACTAATTTACATTCCCAACATCTAATTTTGTCAATTGAAATTTTATCAAAATGATGATTTTACCCTTTTTTGTCGATAGTACTCATTTTCGCCCAATTTTCATCCTAATGGGTTTCTAAAACTTTTTGTTTTACTATATTTTCCCTCTAGTTCAACACCTTTATCACATACATTTCAATATGATTATAATAAAAAGTTCACTAAATATTTAAATTTTCAGGATGTTACAAAATGTCAATTATCTTTCAACTCTTATAAAGCTTGTTTACAAACATAATATATTATTACTTTCAACAATATAAAAATCCAATGGCAATATTTACAAAGTAAACTTTTGCTATTGTTTTTGATGACCCTGATATCCTTGCAATGCATAAAGCAAAAATGAAATATTTATGGTTTTGATTTATTATCTATTATATCCAAAAAATATGCATCATATCATTTATTTTAGGAAGACAATTTGCTTAAATTGTTGAAATGTAAGCAAGCATACTTTAGTTAAATTCTTCTTGACTCGTGAATTCTAATAGATTTAAAAGATTAATTTTAAACAGATAAGTTCCATTGATTATTTCGTTGATCTCTTTAATAAAACTGTGAATATCAACATTAGAAAAAATATTACATAATATTGGCTGTGCATAAACACCATAGATTTGCAAATGATATATGTTATTTTTAGGGAGAAAATTTCATCATGGGAAGCCTAATCTTTTGAAGGGAAGAGCTATAGGATTTATACTAAATTTTAGTCATTTGAATTTTTTAAACGTACTTATTTTTCATTAACACTAAAAATTGTTATATCTAAAGTAATAAGTTGAAAATTTACTTAAACTAAAGAAACAACCTTTATCGCACTTGAATGTTTCAAAACTAAATTATATTCATCATTATTCGGTTAAAAAAACTTAACTGTGAAGATGGTAGGTAACGTTAAATTAAATTAAATTAATTTAAAATTTTTAGTAACTTTGAATGCATTTATCTACTCATCTAATTAAAATTTGTTTTTTTTAAATAAAAGACCTATAAATTTTAATTATTTTCTAATTTAAGACCTTATGAACTAAAAAACGTATATAATTTAAATTCAAGAACCTTTCCAAAATCCTCTTAAGACCCCTTTTCTGTTTATCCTCTTCAAAAATATTAAACTTGAAAAGGTTTCTTAGAACACCCTGTTTAGTTCCAAAAATAATGCTACTTATTTCTCTTTTTTACAAAACCCTATTTTTTTTTCCTGTGGTTATTATTTAAATCTCACCTCTACTTATGGTATTTATATTGTTCACAAAATCTCAGTTAAAATAAATTACTTTTCTCAAAATTTTTTAATTTTTACTACATACATGATGGTAGCTTTCTTTACTTTCTCCATCACTTTTTTGAATTTATTGAAAAGACAAAAATTGTAACGATATATGTAATCACTTGCAAAATAGAGTGAAAAAAAAAAAAATTCTATTTGACATTACTTCTTCCTTAATTTAGGATTTTTTTAAAAAATATATATATAAAGAGTGAAAGTCAATGATAAGTAGAAATTAAAGACTTTTAGAAAATAATAAATTATAAAATATAAAAAGTGTTTAATAAAATATAAAATATGTATGAATAACAAATAAATTTATATATTCAAATTTATGAATATGTTATACTCACTGAAATTTCACATTGGGAAACAAGCAATATCTTAGCTATCAAATAGAACTTTGAAAACTAAAATTGTTAAAATTCGGATTCAATAAAAATAATTGCCAACAGGTAAAACTTTAATCAAATTTAATATTCTATACATTAAAATCTTTTGTAGAAAATAAAATTTTAAAATTTTTATTTTAACAAAATGCATCCACAGCCTGTATATAAATTTTTTATCGGCAGCACAAGATCCTACCCTTGTTATTAGCTAAGTAGAGTATTTTTTAATTTAATAATATTTATGCCATCCCAAATGTAATATTGTGATGACATTCTGAAATTAAATTAATTTTTAAATTTCATATATATATATATATATTAATTAAAACAAAAATCAATCTTTTGTCTGAAATTCTGGGCCACAGAAACATGAGCCATGAAAAACAGAGTCTTCTCCGCTTGAAAAACCAGGCCAATCGTTTGTTTCCTTTCAATTCTCATGGCTTCCACAATTTCTGCTCGAGCTCCATATTCTCTTTTTCTAAAATCCCAAAACGGCAACCAGCAGCTGCAGCCTAGAGAAGAGCACAGAACGGCAAGAAGAAGAGGAGCAAGAACAACAACAAACAGTAATGGCAGCGTTTTTCTGCGTGTATTTGCATCGCAAGGACCAAGAAATAAACGCCCAAGAGGGCCGCCGGGAGTCGACACAAGAATTCATTGGGAAAACCCAGATGAAGGATGGATAGGCGGAAGCAGCACCTCCAGCTCTAGCTCTAGCACAAGCTCGCAGCAAACGCAGCAAAAATTTAATGCAGAAGAAGAACAGAAGAACCTCTTGGGTGAGAAGTTTGCTGATCTTCTGAACGATTCTTCTGATTCTCATTACCAGTAAGTTTATTTAATTAATTATATACTCCATTTGATTGATTCTTTTTAATTATTTGTAAGACTACAGCTGTAATCGATAAATTAAATGAAGGTTTTTAGGAGTATCGGCGGAAGCAGATTTGGAAGAGATAAAAGCAGCTTATAGGAGATTGTCGAAGGAATACCACCCAGACACAACATCACTTCCCCTAAAAGCTGCTTCTGAGAAATTCTTAAAGCTAAGAGAAGTTTACGATGTATTAAGCAACGAAGAAAGCCGAAGATTTTATGACTGGACACTAGCTCAAGAAGCTGCAAGCCGGCAAGCTGAAAAGCTGAAAATGAAGTTTGAAGATCCTTACGACCAAGAATTGAAGAATTATAAATCAGTTCCGGACTTGGTGGATCGCTTGGGAGGAAGAAATATTGATCTAAGTGATCAAGCAATGACAGCTCTCACCATTGATGTTGTTATCATTCTTTTTACTATTTGCTGTATTATTTATGTCCTTTTCTTCAAAGAACCTTATTAGTAGATGTTAGGGTTGCTAAATATTTATAATTACTTCAGCCATTATGTCCTGAGAGGGTGTATATAGCATTATTAGAATGTACTTGCTTACTTACGAGGGGATAGAAAGAGCAAGCAAAGCCTCCATATTCTATTATCAATTAACCTGTAACAATTTAATGTTAAAATTTAGTTATTTATTCCACATTATTATGCTTTAAATAAATATATTCAAACCTAATATTGTTATTTATTCTAAATTATTACGCTTTTACAGCAGGGTAGAGTTTGTATTAATTTGATTGTTATTATTATTGTTTTATTTAGAAGTGTGCATGGTATTTACGAGGAGTTAACCTGTCAAAACTAAAAGAATTCAGTCCTAATATTCGAGCTGAATAGATTTATTGTTGTACTTTATGCCTAAATTTGGGAGCCCAGACACAAACACACATGTTTTATATATGATTAAGAATAGCAACAGCTAGGTTTCAATAATTTAAAAGAGGGTGATTCGAGGATTGCTTAGGAGAGGTTGCTAAGTTCGGTAAGTTTAGAAAAGGGTGGCTAAAGATGCGTTTAGAGGTTGAAAAGGAGTTATAGAGATTAAAATAATCAGAGAAAAGCTGAAAAATATTTTCTTCAGCGGTACTTGTTTTAACCTTAGCAGTTCAGATGAGTCTGAAAAGACGTAACAGCAGAGCTAAATCTTTAACTGTAGTGTTCAGATTTTGATTGCGGTGTTGAGTTGATTATAAGAGGGTAAAGCTTGGTATAACATATTAGAGGACTCTGTAGCAAAAGCAAAAACCAAAATGTTCTCGGACATTTTGGACACACTAAGAAAGGGGTTGAGGTTCGTTTGAGGCATAGATACCGGTTAAACTCTTAGTTTCCTAGTAAAATATAATCTCAATATGCGGTCAAATGCAATATGTAAAGATAAGCAAATAACATTTCAAGGCTAGCGTGGTTTGGAATTGAGCTTACAGCCACCGGCGTGATCATCACGAATTATATACCATATCGTGATATGTAAATTACCCTCAAAATATAGAAGAGAGGGTTGGAGAGAAAGGAACTTTTGGGAGAGGAATAGTCCTAATTTGTATAAGAGAAAAAGATTGAAGAGCCCCCTCCCCTCTTGATGGTGGATATGAGATTTATATAGGGGAGGATTGTGTATTCTCATCAATCAATATGTTAGCAGAAAAGTGGAGAGCTTATTCATGTGTTAAGGTGTATAAGTGAGATTACTCGTCAAGAAATGGAAAAAAAAAGGAGAATTTTGCTTTCTAAACTCGTATAAATAAAGTTCATCTTCTCAAAGAGGTACTTTTCCATTTAATCAACAGCTGCGCTCATCCTTGATCACCTCAAAGTGAGTACGCATTTGATCCTGAGTGGAGAATCCTTACACGCATTGGTTGTTTCATAAGGCCATGCGAGAATTTAGGAGAACTCCCGAAATGGTTTGCTCACCAGCCTTGTGTTTCTGTGATTGTTACAATTTTATGGTGTCCTCTGGCTCTTTTTCTTTTTTAACGGTACTAACAAAGGATAACAAAAAAAAAAATTTCGTACTCGTAAAAGGTGCAAAAGTCGTTAATGTCGGCCCTCTTAGATTTGTAAGAATTCTGGTCCCCTAAGAATAGTGTTCTCATTTTTGGGCTGGACTACTTTCTTCCAACTTGCTATTTCACTGTGTCATTTTCATTTTGGGCTGTTTGGAGACGGAAATGAGACCCAAACCTGTCTTTATCCCTATTATTAAACAAAAAGTAAGTATGTGTGTATATATACACATATTGTACGTATCAACTTTTAAAATAATATTTTTAGTAATAAATAAAATTAAAGTACTTATATTAAAAATTAAATTTACACGCTTATATATTTCTGACATATAGTTTACAAATTATAAAAAATTCCTACCCCCACATTTTATGTAATTACCCCAACTTAGTAACACATTCCATTATAATCTTAAAATTTGAAATCTGTTGTAATTTAACCCATTGTAATATAAAAAATAACCTTATCATAAACAAAGTTCATAGTATTTTCTTTATTTTTATATTTATTCAATACACAAATTTGAAACTAAATCTTTCGTGAGTTTTTATGAGAAATTATAAAAATTAATATGAAATTTATTTTTTCTTTTTTAAAATCATTTAATTAGACATTTTTATTCCTTCATCTCAAATAAAATATAAATTTAAAAATATACTTTAATTTAAGAAAAAAAAACAAAGTTGTGTAAAAAAATAGTTTTGTTGATATAAAATATTTTTTACAAACTAATATGGATAGTAGTTTAATTAATATTTCTTTTTTTAATCATGTCACTTAGGATAAAAGTGTAATTATCAGAAAATTAAAAAGTGGGTGGGCATTATATGAATACAAGAAAAAAAAAATTCAAAGACGCAAATGTTTAAATTAGAGAAAATTTAATAACTTTTATAGTGGATGAATTTGGTGAAGAAATATTTAAATCAATATTAATTTTAAAATATATTCTCAATTGTAGGAATGCGAACAAAGATGAAATAGACCACGGATATTGCTATCTATTAAAATTGAATACACCACCAATATCATATATGATGTGCGAGCATTTTAGATATTCTAATGCACTGTACATTCTTTACTAAAATTATAAAATTGAATAAGGTCAAAAATCACTAAAGAATACAATTTGTTATAATTAAAAATAAATTTTTTAAAAAATAGTTTAATTTAATTCTATATTGTCAAATTATATGAGAAAAAAAATGAAATATTAGATATTAAATTAGTAAAATATATCTACAAGTTATTTTAGCATTCATATTAAGAGCTTGTATTTTTTCAAGTAGTAATATTTATGAACTCTCAATAAACATTACATATGTTACCTTTATAATAACATTTTAGATAAGCACATGAACATATTTTAACTAGTTTCTAATTAGTTTACATTGTTAACATCAACATGCAAATAAAAATTATTACAGGGAGAATGAAAATAAAAGTGGGCACTAGAAAAAGTCACAACTTTTTTCAATAGAAGTGATTTTCTTCCAAATTATTAGGAACAATAATTATGATATATCACACAAATTGTATATATAAATGTAAAGGATAAATTGAGGAGAAAAAATGGTGGTGAAAGTAACAGCATAGGAGTGCATTGTATTCTTTTAAAGTATTTAGGCACAATTTGAGATTTATTAAAATGTATTGGGTGCGAACTGAAATTTGCCCTTCAAATTAAAATAAGAAATCACTCTTGCTGTCTCGTTGTCCATCACCATAAAATATTTGACTCAAACTGAGCTGCGATTTTACCATATGTAACCCATTTTTAAAGCTCATAATTAATTTTAGCCAGCCTTACAGTTTTCTTTTATTCATGTTAATAAAATACATATGGACTATTTTGCCTTTGTCCTTTTTTTTTGGGATTCATTATGGCGTAGAGGGATAATGATACTTTTATTTTTTCAACTTTCTTAAAGATTATTTTAAGATTTTACAAAATTATTTTAAGTACTATTTATTATGTTTTAAATTTTTTTAGTATATTTTAAATTTTTTATTATATATTTAAAATACTATTTATTATTTATTTTATTTATTTTAATTTTTTTTATTTTAAATATCATAAAGTTGGTTTTAAGTTTAACACACACAAAAAAAAAAAAAAAAAAAAGAAAAATGGGATAATTGTACTCCAATATACCATAACCAATCCTCTTTTTCCTATGCTATTTTCCTCAACTAAAACAAAAAACAAAACCCAAACAAATCAAAATTTTCTTACAAACCCAACCCCATTTCTTAAAGTTGTAATTACTAGATTTTGACAAACAAAACTTGAAGAATTGAATACAAAGGCAATGAGAATACTAAGCACAAAGTGAAATTTGCAAATTGGTGTGCTAAGTTTGTCACAAATATAAATTCTTTTTTTTTTCTTTGTTTGTGATTGATTTGGTTTAGTTTATGAATTAAATAGACTTAGAAATTATTTTAGGATAAGTTTTTGGAATATATATATATATATATACACATACATACATACATACATACATACATATATATATATATATGGTTGTTTTAGTTGATTTAGATGTTTTGTTGAATGGAAGAAAAAGATAAACAATTTAATTTTTAAAGTTGAAATTGCAATGTTTCCTTCCATGAAATTCATTAGAAGAATTATGTGTAATTTTAAATATCTCTCTATAAAATTCGTTGAAGAAATTAAGTATGATATAAATTTTGTATCAATGAAATTCACTGAGGGATATCTAAAAGTACACATAATTTCTTTAATGAATTTCAATGAGACAAAATGTATATTGTACTTAAGATCCTCGATAACTATAAGTATGTATGCACATGAAAGTTGACCTAAGTCAAATTTTATCGTACTTAAGATCCTTGATAACTAGAAGTATATGTGCACATAAAAGTTGACTTAAGTCAAACTTTATATAAGTACATGTCTTTGTTCAAATTCACTATCTCATCTTTTTCTTCATGTTCTGCTTGAAACTCAAACCAATCAATTGGGTAAGCTAACACACTCCTAATACTGTTTATTTGTTTGGTAACTTTTTTCTGAGCCCATGTGTTATATACGCTTCCACCTTGTAATCTTTCTTTCTTTTCTCTTAAAACTATTTTTAAAATAAATTTCTCAAATGTTCGATCAACGAGATCAAAAGAACATGTGCTTTTAAAGTTTGTATGTAACCTTTTTGCAATATTAATAGTTATTATATTATATTTTATACTTGTTTATGACACCTAATCTCTTTCTTTAAATATTTAGTTGCTTCAGAACATTCTTACTTTGATATTTGCTCGTTGAAATCATTTATGTGATATGCTTTTGTAGTCATAAAGCAATGCATCATAAATTTGTCAATTTCATGTTTCTTTATCATTTTAAACTTAAATTAATATTCACTACAACATGATAAGCACAAACTCTTTGTGATGTATTAGGAAAAACAACAAGTATCTCTTTCTCGATACTCACATATTCATCAAATATAAAGACTAATTTTTGTACCTCCCATATAATTTCTCATTAATTTTGCATGAATTATTCCCATGAGTCATCATTTTTGTTATCCTTAATCTCAAAATCCGTAAAAGTACATGACCGTTCTTAACTTTGTAAGCAGCTATAATTAATGTTTCATAGTTTATACCAGCAAAATAGTACAGTCAAATGTTATTACTAGTTTAATTAACAAATGAAATCCATAGATACAAGCACCAACCACTGTAAAAAAGTACATAAAATAATTATTTTTGTATATGTGTAATTGTGTCAGCATTTTTCAAAAACATAAAAATATGATAATAATAAGTTAAAAGAATCTGTAAGGTCTTCAAATACCACAAAAGTGTAACTTTCTTGGCATATCAAACTTTTTTGTACCATACTAACACACAAAATTCATTTTAAATATCATCTTAAATATTTTTTTTTTACAATATAAATTCAAGTACAGTCTACAAACTTTCCTTCTTATAAGTTCACCAATAAATTTAAAACCCACTTGATGATACTTATCGAAGAGTTGGTCTATTAAACGTATACGTATATAGTTGATCTGTCTCACTTGTAATTATTTGTTCTCCTTTGTCAATATTGTTCTAAATCACTATTTTTATCTATCATCTACACATTTAACCTTGAAATATTTTGATAAGAACTTATAAATCTTGAATTGAAAATTCTTTTTCATTACAAGTAAACTCAAATCCATATGAATATCTCTTTATTTTTATATAGTTTTTCAACCATTACGTGACAATTATTATTATTAAGAACACAATAAATGTCAAAGAAATCAACACAGAAATTGGTGGTAAAAACTGTAATGGATCATAAAATGATAAATTATTTTCTTCCACACCAATGAGGTTCCTAGGACAATGGATTGTGATTAGCTATAGTTAATTGAATCGTCAACCAGTCCACATCCATTTATGCATCTAAAATGTCAATTAGATTGTCACAATAATCTCACTTGTTAAAAACGTGTCATTAAAGTTTGTTTCTTATTCATAACTTGCTTACAATGAGTGAGAAAGATTTTTATTATATCAAATTGGAGAGTATGGTACATGTAAAATAGAGTTTCTTGTGATGTAAAAAACATAGCACTAACTTAGTTATTAACAATTAAAAAAGCAAATAAATTTGTGAAAATATTTTAGCATTAATGAATGGTGGTTGTGTAGTTTTTACAATAGGCAGTTGTGTAGCTTACACTAGAACTCATTAATCAAATGTAACAAATAATAACGTAAATCCTTCAGATGTCTAGACTTAAATATTCACCTATGAAAATATCCATATCCCTATGATTTGTTTATCAAATCAATGAACTGCAATTTCTATTATTTTGATTAATTAAGGAAAAACAATTATTTTTGATCTCCCTTGATGAAAATTGTTGAGGGAGATGAAAAATTATTATAATGTCTAAAATTAAAATCACAAAGGGCAATTGTAAGTTCATCTAGGAAAATTGTGTTCCATCATCAACCTCGCAATTTATATAAATTTTCATAAATATATGTGTGTGTGTGTGTGTGTGTGTATATATATATATATATATATATATATATATATATATTGTGTCTAATTTATGTATTTTTGCCAAAATTAAGTATCTACAATGCTTTATCAACATCAAATTACTTGAATGATGAAAATACATAAAAAAAAATGTTATAACATAATAAAAATTAATACTTTAAAACAATTAAGAGAGTATTTTAAAGTGAAAAACAAATGAAGTTTGATTGTGTTGTGCAGATTTTCTTTTTCTTTTTCTTTTCCTATCTTTATTTTCTCTTTTTCTTTTAAGTTAAAAAGAAACAAACAAAAACTAATAATTAAAGACAAATGGGTTTTCATCCAAAATTAAATAACTTTAACCCTAAATAAAAAGGCCATTATTATTTATATGTTATGAAATAATGTGACTTACACCTTATCCCATATTGCTAAAAATACAAAACTTTCAAAGCCAAAAATCTCATATTGATTAAATGTTATTGTTACCTCCCTTCCAAACCTACACACACACATGCGAGCGCGTATGCGCGCGCGTCATATTATTAACATAGTGTTATACTACTTTTATGTGCTTCTATTTTTTATACAACTTTCCTATGAGTATGTTTTATAGTTCCTATTGAATTGGATCTTCCACGGCATTAAATAAAGATAGCATATCACATATGCATTTTAACAATAATATTAGTATAATGTTTCTTGGTTAATTACCTTAAGTTTCTTATTTGAAGTTACATTATTATCAATATATAGATTTTATGAAATACTATTATTGCAACTTAAAATTTTTAAAAAACAAGGAAGATTATTAAAACTTAAATTTCTAAACTTAATCTTATTAGATTAAAACCTAAAATTCTAGATCTTTAAAGCATCATATGTATAGACTTGAAGTTTTAAACATATGCACAGAATTGTTAATATTCTTGTACTATATTTATTTATGATATATTTTATTATATCACTAGTTTATCCTTTATTTTAAAATGTGTATAGCCTATTGAAAATATCAAGTCTTATGAATTTGTAAATTTTCACTCTTGATGTATTAGAATATAATTATCTTTCTTAGGTTCTCGATGTAAAGATACATCTTTAAACTGTAGGATTAAAAAGCACAATCAATAAGAAAAATCAAGCATCCTTGTAGGATAAATTAAAAGCCATGATTTTTTTTTTCATTATTATTTGAATGAGAACTTGAAAGCTTAATATTTAACAATTAAAGATTATTTTAAATTATGAAAAAAAATTTAAACAAAAAAGATATATATTTCTCCCAAAGGCAAGATATGATTTGATGAATATGAAATTACAAAATTACAGAATCGTTGCTAAATATAACTTTACTTTATTCTAAATTACCTTACAATTGAAATTGTGCAATAAAAAAATTATTTAGTAGGACATGCTAGAGAAGATATTCTCTACCTTTTATGTGTCTAATGTTGTTTTACAACAATACTATCATGAATGCAAATTTAAAAAGTACTCGAAACCCATCTCATGTCTTCTTGTTGTTGAATAGAATAATAAACATTTGTTAAAAAATCATGAATCATGTCCAATTGGTTTTTTTAGCATTCGCATAAGTGAATGCCAACATATATAGCAACAATGAACGTGGTGGAATATAAGAAAGGGCAATAAGAGGTATTGCCCTTGCAATGGTAATAGATCTCTAATATAGCAAAGCAACAAATATAACCACTAAAAGTGGAATGTTTATAAAAAACAAGAAAACAACAAAAGGATTGAGCATAAGTCTTACAAAAACTTTTATAACACTTGTATTTAATGTGGAGGCAAAAAAAAACATTAGTTACGATTCCATGAAGGCCAAACAAAAAAATGAGGAGACTTTTTATTGATGATTCAGATATTATAAATTTTACTCATCTCAATGTCTCTAATTTTTTCAAAAATAAAATCAAAAAAATAAAATATTTAATTGGTGATAATAATGTTCATACTAATTAAAGTTTAATCATAGTCTTCTTTTTATTTTTTATTTTTCATCTTTTTGCTCTTTTTATGATTACATCAAATATACTTTCATATTTTTGTATTTCACTAACTTGAAGTCTAATATAAACCTTTATTTAATAAAACTATATGAATTATAGTAAATTTTCTATTTTTAAAGAAGAAGTTAAAAATATATGCTTAACTGATAGTACAATTACACATACTATTCTTCAAGATAAAATATATTTCTCAAAACCTACAAATATTGAGATTAAGGTAAATACTATATTAAATATTACAGACTTAATTGAATGCTTTAGAAAAGCTATAATCTTAAATACTTTATATTCAACTAGATTTAGAAGAAATATGCTCACAAATATACATTTCTCAAGCAAGAAATGTATATTAAAAAAAAAAATTTAACTTTATCATTTAGATTATATTGTATAATCACAAATATAATTATGAGCTATATAATAATGAACCAGGAGTTTGTTAATTCAAAAATGCTTATGTTATGTTATGACTGTCTTGGTCATTGAAAATCTACAATGATATATAGAATTATTGAAAATAATAATGGATATATATTGAAAATAATATTGAAAAATAATAATGGTCATTGAAAATAATTACGAAAACTTATTGGGTCACAAATTAAAATTAATATATATATATATATATACACACCTAAATGGGTTTAGAATTCTTTGAGTTATTTGAGTATTAATTTTGACTAAACCCATTAAATAAAAACTGGAGTAAATTTATTAGTGCCTACTTATAACATCTTGAAAATTCAAGTATTTAATGAACTCCTTATTATCATTATATTAAAATGTATGTGATAAAAGTGTTGGATTAGAGAAAAAAATATAGAAGAGAAATTTTAGAAATCCGTTAGGACAAAAATTGGGCAAAAATTGATAATATTGACAAGAAAATGCAAAATCATCATTTTGATAAAATTTTGATTAATCAAGCTAGATGTTGAATATGTAAATTAGTATAATAGAGTATGTTAAAAGATAAAAGATATATTTATAACTCTAAAAATGTCAAAATTACTATTTTGAATGAAAATGGATAATTTTGCTAAAAATGACAAAATGGTCATTACGCTAAGGGTCAGAAGGACTCTGCCAAATTTTGATCACCCAAAACTTTTATAAATATTGTAAATAAGATGTAAGAAAAAGTAAAATCAAATTTGGAGATAATTTGATAAAGAAATCGCCGAAAATGGACGTAAATGATACTTTTTATGTCATAGGGGTAAAATGGTCATTTTATAAAAAATTACGAATTTCATGTTACTGAAATCTGATGGACTAAAATGGAAGAATGTAAAAATAACCTTGATTATTTCATAAATTATGTTGTGGCTTCAATAGAATTTTAAAAAGCTCAAGGATCAAATATAATTTTAGAAAGTTTGTGAAAAATCTCATTATTTATTATTTTAAATTGAAAATTCTTCATTTTCTTCTTCCTCTTGCTGCCGACTTCTTCTCCATTTCTCTTGTCTTTAATTTTCTTTTTTAATTCATCAAATTTATAAAGAAATGTTTGAATTTTGGATTTGTTCAAGAATGATAAATTGATTACCAAGGTAAACTCTTTCTTTTGACATAATTTGTACATGATTTCATGGTAGAAAAATTTATGAATTTTGAGTTTGATGAGCTTTAATTGTGAAAATATGTAGAAAAGAGAGAAAGAAAATTGTTAGTAGTGAAAATTTAAAGTTAATGGTTTGATTAAGATAAGAAATATTAAACCCTCATTTTTCCTAATTTAAGATTTTGTGAATTGGTGATAATTGAATAATTTTAGATGAGTATGATATGAAATTGGTGTAATCTAATTGATTGAAAATATTATTTGTATTAAAAAAAATTAATGTGTAATCTTTGAAAAATTCAGCCATATGAGGAATGGTTGCTTTGAATTGTTTTTTTGGTGGTTTAGTTGTTAATTAATATAAATGAGTATGGAAGATGAAGATTTAAAGGTTAATATTAAAAAAATTTTGATTGTAAGAGCAAACATATATTTGATCACCTTAAAGTTTTAGTGTTCTAAATTATTTTATTTTATGTTTAATATCTATCTTTAGTTGTATGTATGTTGTAAATATTTGAAAGTAAAAAGGAATTAATTCGAAATGATAAAATGAAAGAAATTAAAAAAATGTGTAATGAGAGAGGTTCGGCCCTTATACTTAGAAGTGTGCTGTGTTAATTTTTGACATGTTTCGTATTGTATATATGTGCATAAATATATTAAAAAATAAATGAAATTGGTATGGAATGATTTGGATGTATAAAATAGAATAAATTTAGAAAAATGGCAAAATTGTTCATTTTTTGTACTGTTTATTGATACCTAAAAATGGTAAAATTTGATAAGTTCTTATGTTAGAAATTGTATGACGAAGCAATGGGATCAATTGAAATTGATTTGGTTTAGTAAATAATGAGATACATGTGAAAAGGGTGAAATAGTAAGTTTAACCCCAAGTACCGATTATGAGTTGTATTGAAGATAATTATATGCAGTCGAATACCTTTTAAGAACGTAGAAAAAACGAGTGAATGCAGTATAAAATCAGATTTTTTAATAAGGAATGCGCGCGCACGCGCGTGTGTGTGTGTGTGAATATTTATGATTATAAATTTAGTAATAACTATGCCAAATATTCACCACTACATCAGATATTCTAAAATACCTTATCGGTGTTGGGTATTTTAGTTAGAATAGTTGATACAATAATTATATTATTGTTATCTTTATTATTGTTGTTATTGTTATTGTTATTGTTATTATTATTATTATTAACATGATTGTTATTAATATTAACGTGATTGTAATTATTATTTTTATTAATTAGTTAATTGTACGTGTATGTGGAAAGTTGCGAATTTGATAGCTTGTATGTTTCTTGTTATGGTAGCGAAGTTAATAAAATTATTAAAATACCCTTGAATATAACTAGAGTTAAAATTTGTAATAATTAGTCAATGGTTAAATAAAATAAATAATTGAATGATTAAGATAATTGTTGATCAGTAATGAATTTTCTCACATTCTAACTGTACTATTAAGTTAGCTTGTAAAAAAATTTATTTTAACCGTGGTCATAATTGGGAAGACGTGACTCCAGTGTGGGCCCTAACTGAAGTGGCACCATCGGATCTCACTCGTGCTTGAATTTAGGGATAAGACTGTGATATAGACCTCCTAAATGGCGCCCGATGAGCATGTTGAATTCATGGGAGGATTACTGCACAAGTTGATAAAAAAAAATGGGTGTGTAGGATGAGGATTGTGCCAAAGTTATGGCCACAATTTATAGTTACCCTAATTACGACCAGTCAAATGAAAATAGAATAAAATAATAAGACTTGAATGAACAAAGTGAAAATAGTATAGAAGAGGAAAGATTTATAAGATAAACAAAATACTTTTGTTTGCTAAATCTGTTAGTAGATTGCATGTATAGTTGTTGAAACCGCAACACGTTGTAATTATTTGGTATTAGAAGTGTTCTGGTTTCTTTTGCAAGTTGTGTACTCTCTATATATAAGCGAACTTTTATAGAATTTTTATAAGAGTTACTATTTATTTAGTTAAGTAACACTATTTATGTGATCAATTACTATTTATATGGTCATTTGTGTCTATTTATTGGTATGAGTACTATTCTAATAAATAACTTAAGATGAACAGACACTAGGTAAAGTTTTATCCTAATTAGTTGTTAATTATATATTTGGAGCGTGATATTTACTAAATTACCGATTAGAATTTTGTGTTTTTTATTGAGTAATTTTACATTACTTATTCCCTTATTGAGTAATTTTACATTACTTATCTCGTTATTGAACATTATTTTACAGGTAAAATTAGTAGAGTGGCAGATTCATGAATCACCTCTAAGACTGTATTGGTGCAGATGAAGACATACTATTATTTGTAATAGGTTTCAATTTGCTTTGTAAAATAAATGTTTATAATATAAAAATGTGTACATTGAAATCGTAATAAAAAAAAATTTAAAAGAAGTTATATTTTCTCATCACTGTTTTTCAGTAATTATAATTAATGTCGTCAAATATATATATATATATATATTGGTATATTTGTATATATTGGGATTATAGATTCCATACTCCTTTAGTAAATAAATTAAAATTTATAAGAACTCAACTAAATAATTTAAGTTAAAATTAAAAACTTAAAATAACAATATATAAA
Source organism: Khaya senegalensis (assembly GCA_032402905.1). Lineage (NCBI taxonomy): Eukaryota > Viridiplantae > Streptophyta > Magnoliopsida > Sapindales > Meliaceae > Khaya > Khaya senegalensis. The sequence continues at coordinate 3,317,155 of CP135544.1, forward strand.
TTTACCTTTTTAAAAGGTATCCAAAGTTTGCTTTTGCATCTTTATTGTTGAAAAGAGAAGAACGCACAAAATATCGTGCACTTAAATTATAAGAGTTAGTATTTCGATCAAATTTTCAATTGTGTGAAAATCATAGAAATGTAAAGATAACTGATCTGTGTTTGTGGTTTAACAAATATTATTTAATTAGAAATATGTATGTATTTATAACATTAAAACATAAGCATATAATAACACTAAAATTGATTGCATGGATTTTGAAAAGTAAACTACTTTTTTTTTCAATTCTGTTACATGTTTATGTACTGATTTGTTTACACAAAAATGGTGTCAATTGGATATCAAAAAGTGGTTTGTTGAAACTTGCTAAATTTTAAGTAAAGAAAGATTAGAGAAAAAAATTTAGCACTTTTTGAAAATAATGGAAGTTATGGGTATCTATAGAAAAAATTTTAATAAAATTACAAAATAACCTAAAATCTATTTAAAATTATATAATAATTAAAAATATTTTAAAAATAATCAATTTAGTTCAAAATTTGCTACAATTCTATCCTCACAAAAAGACAAAAAAAATTTTAATACATGACCAATTCCTGAGAGACAGAACCTAGATGCTTGACTCCTGCTTTTTGGCTACTTTAGTGCCCGAATAATACTCTTTTTTTTTTTGCACAAAATAGAAGTTAGGCACTCAATTGGCGCCTAGTAGCTGTTCGAGCACCTAGGTTCACAATATATATATATATATATATATATATAATTTTAAATTTGTTTAAGACTTAATCCTAAATTTGTCTAAAACTTATTAAGTTATTTAGGTATTAGATTTGTTAAGCTTATAATATAAAAATTAAACTAAATTTGTTAGCGCATACTTTAATAAATATATTGAATTTTAAAAAAAGGTCAAATCCAATAGTTTAAGTTTAAACCAAAATTTTAAAATAGTATTATAAATATATGATATTTTGTATTTTTAGGATGTGTCTAGGGTTTTATTTTTACATATATTTTTTTTGTTTTTGAAACAAAAGAAATAAAAAATAATCAACATTTTAAATATAAGAGCTAGTACTTCAAATTGATTTCTAATCATATAAATACTATAAAGGTACAGAGACATTAAATCTGTATTTGTAGTTTGATAAGTCGTCTAATAAAGAGGTATGGCCAAATATGTTATATTATATATATATATATATGTGTGTGTGTGTGTGTGTGTGTGTGTGTGTGTGTGTAACACTAAAGTTTATAGTATGGATTCTAGTAAGCAAACAATTTTTTTTTTTATTTTTTTGCTATATATATGTTCTGATTTACTTACAATATATTCTTCTATTATATATACAATCATGTTTCGATTTTTGATAAATTTGGCAATCTCGAAAAAACTTAATATAAGTCTTATGGATATAGTGATTACTTATTTATATGGATCATTTGATGCTAATATTTATATGAAAATTATTAAAAGATTTAGAATACTTAAAGTATAAAAATTAAAATATCATAATTTGTTCTCAATCAAACTACAATAATCTTTCTAAAAATTGAAACAATCTAGACACATGTAATACATTTGCTTGAGCAAATATTTAGTAAAAGAAAGATGCATTAATAATTCAATATGCCTATGTGGACTCATAAAAAAATCAAAATTTGTATTTGGTATAATAGTAGTATATGTCAATGACATTAATATAATTGAAACTTTAAAAAATGTTTTAAAAATTTTAGAATACTTAAAAAAAGAGTTTGAAATGAAAGATTTTGGGAAATATATTTATTGTCTTTGTCTATAGATTGAGCACAAATCTAATAGAATATTTATCTATAAATCTACCTATGTTGAAAATATTTTAAAATGTCTTAATATGAATAAAGCTCATCAGTTAAATACTACTATAATTGTTCAGTCTCTTAATTCTACAAAGAATATATTTTACCCTAAAAAAGATAATGAAGAAATACTTGATCCAAGAGTACTATATTTCAATGCACTTTAAGTTTTATTATATCTAACACAATAAACTAAACTAGATATAACTTTTTCTATGAACTAATTAGTCACATTTAGTTTTATATCTACTCATTGACATTTAAATAGTATTAAATATATTTTTTGTTATCTTCATGAAATGATAGATTTAGCATTATTTTATTTCAATGAACTAATGCAAAATCCAAGTACACGCAACTTATCTATTCATACTAATATTCCAATAATAATATACATAAATAATATTGCTTGTATTGTTCAAGATAGGGAAGAATATATTAAGGGAGATTGAACTAAGTACATATTACTTAAGTTTTTCTATACTTATAAGTTTCAACAATGTCAACATATTGATATCAAACAAATATGGTCCTTCAATAACATTGCTTATCTTTTGACTAAAAAAACTTTGCATACATCAATTTTTGAGAAGTTAGTATATACCATTGGTATGCATCTTCACAAATTAATAAATTGAGATTTATAATCTTAAGAGAGATAATCTTATCAAGGAGAGTATAATCTATTACAAAGTAGAAATTATGAAAATTTTTGGATAAATGCACGCTGTACTCTTTTTTCCTTCAACTAGATTTATCCTATTAGATTTTACTAGCAAAACTTTTAATGATATAGTATTATATATGTTTAATACAAAAAAATATAATTCAAGAGAGAGCGTTGTGACATATTAATTAAGTGTTATGGTTACCTCATTTCAAATTATATATAAATGTATGTACATATACGGAAAAAAAAAATAAAGAATTTTTTTAATTTCACATAATTTTTTACATTAATTTTTTAATAGTTAAATAAATATACTTTTAATAATTGATATTAAATCTAATACATGCATTAATTATGATATATTGATTATATAAATTAAATTTAATATCAATTATTAAAAGTATAATTAACTAATAGGTGAGAAATTAGTGTAAGCAATTATATGAAGTTAAGAAACTCTTAATCCTTTTCAATATACATAAATAATTAATGCTTTTACACTCTATATACTTGTGAAATGAATAAATTTATTTTAATGAAATTAAGAGACTTCATATTTTTGTGATTTTAATTCTATAATTTAAATATTTTTCACTTCAGCTATAATTTATTTATAATACCATGAACCCCAAAATTTTATTTTTTTTTTTATTTTTTTTAAAAATCAATTAGTTATGGACCTCAAACTCGGTAATTTAGCCCCCCAAAAGAAAACAATATGTTATCTTACGGCTTCCAGTGAACGGAGAACGAATATCTAAATTTTTGGTTTTGCCGCCAAAGGGGAAGAACCGAATGGAATCGAGACTAAAATAAACACGGAGTTAATTTGATTTCTGATTTAGTTTTAGAGAGCAGCAGACGCGGATATGGCAGCCAAAAGGTACCAGTATAAGAAGAAGAAGAAGAAGAATCGCCGCAAAAGAGCTTTTTCTTCTTGTTCTCCTCACATCTTCCCAACCCTAATTTCCCAAATTTGCTCTGAACAGGTATTTCTCTTCTGGGTTTGATTGCGTATACATTAATGTTCGTATCATTTTGAATTCCGGAGTTTGTGTACGTGAATTGTTTAAATTGCAGGGTCTGAAGCTGCCAGTTTTGAAGACTTTATATTACCTACTGACGCGTTTGTCTCTAAATGCAAGCGTAAATTGGTCTAATTGTGAAGTTTCTTTTGATTGCCTTGATAAAGAGTACTATCAGTATGGTTTCACAGTGAAGTTTAGTGAAATATGTGGACTTTCCGATGTTTTGTTCGAACGGCTTGATAACAGATTTAATCAGTTGTTCTACGCTTTTCGAGATCTTTTATCTACTAGCCAGCCTTGTGGAATACCTTTTACGGGTTCGAATTTCTCGGCATCCATTGAAGAACTAAGCGTGCTTCTGAGATGTTGTCTGGTTATCTTGACCTTGCTGGTGTCTGACCAGAATCAATTCATACAAAAAGGCCAAGTTCTTCATTTGATGCTTAGCAGATTGATTTCGACAGACTTAAGCTCGGGAAATAAGGAAACATCTGTCATCCTTAGAAAGTTGGCTCCTTGTGAATACGAACATGTTGTGGACAGTTGTGCGGCCCCTGCTATGGAGGGATATGTTGCTTCTTTATGTTTATCAGGATCTTCCAATCCTCTCCATGCAGTTTGTGCATTACTTGAGGTATTTAATTTTTGCAACTCTTCTACTTCTGTTTTGTAAAATATGTAGATGTGATTTCTAGTAGAAAGTTTATTAATGCTCTTAGAATGATGAATTTTCTGATAACTGCAGTTACCAGCTATAATTGAACTAAGTAGGATGATCCTTGTTTAATTTGTACATTCATAGAAACAATTATGATCCTCAAACAAAAAATAAACTATTTGTTGTAGTTCTAAAAAATTGTTTGGCTCTTGGGTAGCAGCATAGGCTTGGATATGGCTTAATGGGGATAATTTAAACGATAACAAAATCATCATTGATATTTTGTAGATGTTGAAAAACTGGGAATAAAATTTGAGTTCCCACAAAATCTTTTATCTTCTTTTATCTTGTTTGCGTGCATGAATTGATTGCCTAGATTACTTTTCATTTTCCTTTTCCCACATATATAGCAAATCAAGAAAAAAAAGAAAAGAATAAAAATTAAATAATATATAAAGAAATAAGTAGCAAACCATTAAGGAGGGAAAAAAAAAGCTATCACTTATTGGAGTTAGAAATAAAAAAAAAAAAAAAGAAAGTAGAGATTGGCTAATAAATGTAATACTACAACCATCTGTATTAAAATTGAATACTATAACACTGAAGTTAAAATTCCAGCATAAAACTCTTAACACAAAAGTTCAAACTAAATTTTTTAATGTAGAATGTGATAAGTTTAACGTAAATTCTGAACTTTTGGCTGGAAGTTTATTTCATTTTTTATCGTGCAAAATCTATGATAAAAATTTTGTAAGAGGAAGATTTTATGAGGCTATTTGTACTTAAACATGCAAGGATTAAAAAGTAAAAGATTGATCTTGTAAGGTTATGGGACTAAATTGGTGGATTTATTAAGGGCTAATTGTGAAGTTATAAGGATTTAAACCCAATTTTCTTCTCCTTTTGGCAGAAATCCATGTCTACAGTAAGCCTAAGGTTTTTTTTTGCCTCTAGATATCAACCCCAGTTGTATGTGTACTTAGGTTTCAGTAATTATTCATATTTTGTGTGTGTGTATGCATGCATAAAATTTTTAACAATAGTTTTCTTAATAATTAATCCATTTTTAGCCTAATTACATATTTGTAGAGCTTTTCAAAATAATTGAATTGTATTTTCAGTTCTATTTTTGACCAGTCTGTTGACTAGCGTTGGCTGCTCCCAGCCCATGTCTGCTAACCATGATGTCAACGAACAACTGTATATACATCATGATTCACAAGTTCTCAAGTAATTGTTTATTTTTGTTTTTTTGTTTATAGCATATTGTAGATATTAATTTTTGCGTAATCTGTTTACTGGACCATAAATTTTGAAAAGTAGTCAACAAAGATATCAGTAGTTATATGCTTATGACTTTCTGTTTTCTGTTTTTGGAGGCATTCTACTCACCATCTTTTTACCCTCTACAAATATCAAGTCCTGTCCTTGCAAGTACCCTGACTTATATCATATGCTAGTTCTGCCTGGTGGAAAAACATCATTCTGATCAGACTGAGATATTGTTCCTGCTGTGTGTTCAAATCATGTTTGAACCATTTCAATTTATGATAGACTTAACCTGTTAGATATCTTTAAATGTTTCGTTTCTGAATAACCTCTGTGTGCTATTTTCTTAAGTCACACTTGATTTGCTAAATTGTAGCTTAATGACGAAGTGTTATTTTTAGGTATTTGCAGATGAGCTTCTGATGCAAAAATCATTGAGAGAGTACTTTGTGCTAATTGATTCTGCATCTTCCATAAGTGAAATGCTATTCTTGTGCCACTTTGGTCATGATGATATTGGAACTGTGCTGGAGGTGATTGCTGCTCAGTTCATTCTATCAGTTTCTAACGAGCAAGCATTTGAAGGTTTCCTCAACAGATTATTTTGGCAGCACAACAATGATTTCAGAATTCCTGAGATGAGCCTGACTGCATCCTTATCATTGCTTCTCAACCCTGTCATACTTTCTGCACCAAAAATGCTTCAGGCATTTCTGATTTTACTGGTTTCTGAAGCTATAGGTGTTGGCATGTCTTCAAATTATTTGAAACCGGATCCTAGAAACATGGATTGGTACCTGACAGCATTTGAAAGGTCAATGATTTTGTACACTAGACAAATGTCAAACTTTCATACCGATGGTCATCCTATCGGTAGTAACAGTTCAACTGTCAACTCATGTATGCTAGGAAGTAATCAGCTAGCTTGTGAATCCTTTCTTCAGCCAGCCACAATGAAAAAGGTTAATCATCTAGTTACCAAGTTAAATGACTCCTGGGATTCTTATGCCAGCAATAGATCCAAAAGAAAAAAATCTGACCTAGTGGATGCCTCTATTACATATGCAAAGGAGAGCTTGTATCTTTTTGATGAACAGTGTGGAGATAAAATTTTGTCAATATTAACTTCCATAGTAAGAGGCTCTTCTGATGATATAAATAATACTGTACTGTACAATGACGGCAGAAGTGCCCAAGAAATATATCTTCTTGCTTCCATATTGAAGTTAATGAGTAGTTCAATGTTACAAACTATTTGGTGTTTAAGGCGTAGCAGCAGTCCTCGTTATCTGAAAACCTTGCAGGATGTTTTTTTACGCAAGAAATATGATTTCTTAGCTCATCTTATTGGTGGATTTCATCAATTTGATATCTACCAACCAATTCAGAAGTTTGTGTCCAACATGATGAAAACTTATCCAGCAAGGCATAAGGAGTCAAAGTGGATGCTTCTGCATTTTTCGGGCTTGCTATCATCAAGTTATGCTAGTGGAATTGATTTCTTAGTCAAGAACTGCATATTTATGATGATGTCCTTGTTGAATTTATTTGTTTTTGAAGAGGGTGATTTAGATGCACTATCCTCATTGATTGATTCTGGATCAGAATCCATGTCATCTCAATCTTCGGCTAAAATCGGAAAGGTATATTTATGGTATCACTAATCTCTTTGTAAGTTCAGTTTTGCTGTGTCTACGCAGCTTTAAAATTATTACCTGTTGGTGCAGGTATTACCAGAGCGAAGGTCTAGCAAAAGAATTGCATCAAAATTTAAGAAGGTTCAGAAATTGTGCTTGAGGTAAACTGTTATCTTCTGTTTGGTGATGTTGAGCATTTTATAAAGTTGTTGCTTCAATTGCCTTAAATATTACTACCTGCAATTTTAATTAGGAGTTGTGTTTTGAGTTTCCTGTGCAAGCAGGTTAACCTAGCTTTGTAGTCTGTATTAACTCTTCCTATATTGTGCTGTAATTCAATTTCTGATTCCAAGCTGCTAAAGCCTGTGGTAAGTAGTATGGTATTGACACCTCTAGCAGGACTATATGTATTTTGCTTTTCAGGATGTAAAAGTTGTATGCGGATACACTTACTTGTATGTTCATCTAGAAAGAAAACATACTTTTATTGGCAAATGAATTCAGCTTTCAGTTGCTTTTCTATTTAGGTATTAGTCTACTGTATTACTTATTCTACTATCAAATGTTAGTACATAGTATGTTGACAAGGCAAAAGAGCACTATACTGAAATTAAACTTGACACTTCATGTCACATGTGTAGTTTACTGGATAACGTGGCATGCCATACTAGCAGTTAAAACTTTTAATAAAAAAAAAAGGTTTCCCAGATACATTTGCTCTTTGCAGGACAAGAGAAATCTTCTATGACTGCTAGGACTTTTGTTGAATATTCAATGATTATAGAATTCAAACTTATTGCACCACTTTTGTGCTTGGTTTTAGATCTATTTCCAGAATCATGCCTGGTTGCTCTTTGGATGCTCCCCCTTCTCTTATATTCAAGCTGCTTGCAATTAATTTCATACTCCAAACCTTGTTGGTTGAGAAATACCCACTTGCAACCGCTAAATTGCCTTTGGTTTTGTGAAGAGATACAAACTGATTAGCTTTTTGCTTGGAGCTTCTGATTCATTGCTTATCTACTTTTATTTTCTAATTTTCTCAATGCTGAGAATAAATGGAAAAAGAAAAATAAATTAACTGTCCTGGACAGAAAATCCTCCTTGCTTAATTCTCAGAATTTCTGTGTTCTTGTGATCCTGCTTCTGTTAGGAAGCTTGACATAAAGGATAGAGTATCTGCTATATCATGAATATCCTTTTCTGTTTCCCTAAACATGCTAATCTGACACTTCAGATTGTTGCATTGCATGTCTCCACCCTAAAGTAGGGAAGCAGTCACACTTTCAAGAGTTAATGTTGCAATTTAATTTTTATTGTAATATTTTACACAAATTTTTAGCATTTGCATGTTATCTAGATGCATATTCTTCAAATTGCCAGAAAGATATAAACTAGAATGAGTATAACTACCTTCCATTTGAGTTCTTGTAATGGAACTTTACTTTCTAGTACAAAAAAGAAATTTGGTTGTGCAGATTTTGTTTATTTTTTTTCCTGTACTATAAGGTACTTCTTAACCTATAATTCGGGTTGATAAATCCTTATGATGTCAAAAAACCTTGTCATTTTGGCTTGAAACATGACACTTTTACATCTGTAGGTACTGAACTTTTTGTACTTGTCTTAATTTTGATAATGGATTCTTACTCCGCTTGTTCATTATTGTTAGAAACCTAAACCAACTCATAACAAATATTGACTTATGAATTTGTCATGTCTTTTAATGCCATCCATCCTTCTAATGTGTATTCATTTTTTTACATCTCATGTCAGTGTGGCGGAGAAAACAGAGGAGGGGTGCAATGGTGAGATCTTTCTCAAGTGCCTGCAAGATGGTTTCAACACCTCATCCGATATTGATGATTTGGTAGACTTTATTGAGTGCAAACCAGGTAAGGACTATTCTGTTTGGTTGAAGGACCGACAGAGATTTAGAAAATGGCAGCTAAAGAGAAAGGCAGTTAATAAGTGTCAATCACAGAGAAAGAAGTGGAACTACAAAGGGAAATAAAACATAGTTTATGTCTGTAGGTTTTCATTTGGATGTGTATAAAAGTTGTAGGTTAAGTTCCTTGTTCTTGTAGCTTAACTGGATTATATAATGTGTTTGTGTCAGAACAACTGCTGTATAAGTGAAAAATGTCTTAATGTTCAATATTTTGTATCAGCATAAATCTTCATGAGCTGAAAGGAGTTCATGTTTATTAGCTGCCATTTCTTCAATTATTCAGCATGCATGTAGACTGAATGCCAGATATAAGTGATACAATTATATCAATTTAGTTTATACTTTTTGATATTAGAGTTCTGTATATACTGGATGTAGCACTTAATAATATCTAAATTAATTCAACAAAATTATGATGCAAATATATATATATATATATGAGATATCTTTTCCTTTTGGACGGTTAAGGATTATGGATAAAACTCAATTCTCAAATTCAGTTTTGCAATAATCTATCTTGCTTGTTAATTTATGAATTCTGTTTCTTTTGCTTTGTAATGGTCTTTTTAGTGGCGTTCTTGTAACCCCTCTAAACTTCTGATAAAATTGCTGTTTGAAATTTAACAGTTTTAATTTTATTACATTAAAAATAATTCATGTGTAATTATATCTCAATAATATATTTTTCAGTTAAAATTTATAATTTTTATCATTGAAAAAGTCTTATATTTTTGTATTTTGATTTTTTGTCTAATTTTAATTAATTTTTTAAATTTTTTTAAAACAAATTTTAAAGAAATTTGGAGTAATAAAAAAAGAAACTAAATAATACGAGTGAATACAAGTGAACGTAATTATAAAAATTATTATAAATAATAATTAATGATGATTTATCATAACTCTATTTTTATACTGTTAATGATGTTGTTAAATTAGATATAAATTATTTTTTATAAGTCATGATATAATTGATTAAAGACACTTTAATGTTGAAGAGTTTTTTTTTTTTTTACTTGACACATAAATATTCTTTTGAAATTGTGTCAAATATGAATTATCAAAGTGTTTTTATTGTCATATTTTATAATTTTATTTTTACGTTTCACTGATTTTCTTTTCCAATCAAAATCAAATTGAAATAGTATGCTTGCCATTCAATAATAAAAGAGAAGATCAAAATCAATGTGAAGTGGTGTGCTTGTCATTCAATAATAAAACATAAGAAAGTAAAGAAATTAAACCGAGAGAGAGAGAGAGAGAGAGAGGGGAATCGGTTTGAAGAAAAATAAGAGTGAAGAATACTTATAGAATCGGTATTATTGGGAGTGTTATCAAAACTATTATGATTTTTGTAAATACTTTTAACATATTTGGTAGATGGGCTTTATGAAGAGTTTAAAAGGGAGGGTCCAATAGCATTACATTTTCTTTTCTTTTCTTTTTTGAAATAATGAATGTTTGACTATTAATTATAAAAGTAATTTTAAAGCATTTTTAATGTTATATTAAGTATTTAAATGTATAATTGAAAAACCGATTTGGTGTTAATAAACTAATAAAATGGACATTATTTATTTTTTAAAATTAATTATGATACTAAATTAAATATGTACATCATCAAAAAGAATATATTTACAGTTATCTTTTTATATTAATATTTTAAAACTTAATTTTTAATAAAAATAAGTATTTTAAATAAAACACAAATATGTTCTGAATTAGATTCAATAAAATATTTATATATATTTATATTTGTTTTATATTAACAAAGACAAAAAAAAAAAAAAATTAATATTGATATTAGCTTGAATATAATGTCTTTTATGATTTAATTATTGTAAACTAATAACAATTTTATTTATAGTCCCCATGTATGATTTGAAAAAATGATTTATAAAAACATATGTAACAATAAAAAATATAAATCATTCATGCATTTTTATCAAATATTTGGTGGACAAATGCTATATATATATATATATATATGTATATATATGTATATATAATCAATCACATGATGAGTTTTTTTTTTTTTTTTTAATCTTATTTAGGTTATATAGCAACGAAGAAAATTCCAAATATATAAAGATTCAGTAATCTACACCATCAAGAGATAAATTGAATGTGGCCTAGTGAGAGAGAAAAGGAATTTAAATTTTCTACATTCATCTTATGAATTTAGTAAAGTTAAACTTTTATTTACTAAATCTTTTATGCAAATTTGTTAAATTAAACTTTAATTAAGTAAATAAAGTAGTGTGAATTAAGGGCAAAATGATAATCATTAAATAATTATCAATTATTGCACTTAAGTCTTTACACTTATACAAAATTATATTTATTTAACTATTAAGTAAATAATTAAGTATATATTTAAGAATTTATATATAATTTTTCATAATTATTATAACTTTATATTTAAGTTCATTGATAATTTATATTATTAAATATAGCATGTACCTTATACTAAATTACATGATAATGCAAAATTATATAAATTTTTTAAATGTTTTTAAAGAATCATAAAATATACAAGCATTGTATGTTTTTATTTAGGTTAATATATTATTTCGTAAATATTAGTCTTCTTACCAATAATATTTTCCCTTTCCTAGATATTTTTTTACTATTTTATTATTGATGTGATCATGTAAGTTCACTATAGAATAGTTGTAAACTCACAACAAACTTTTGAGTGTCAAAATTATTAAAAAAATTTAATTATTATGATTAACATATAACAATGTGTTATAATCTTTAAACCATGATGAAGTAATATTTTATCAAATCTCATTTAAATTGTATATACAATATAGGTAAAATTCTTTTGTTATTTAATAGTAATTAATTTAGGGTTCATGGTATGTCAAAATCTTATATCAATATAAATATGAATCATTGATCCACATGCACTGAATTTATTATCAAGAACTCATTTATGTGTTTAATTATTTTGACCAAAGGTTTAATGTTTCAATTATTTCTTGATGTTTGTTTACAAACTTGAGTCCGAATCCAATCAACGAAAACTTCGATCATATATCTAATAAATAACATATGACTAAACTGACTTTATTATATAAGACATAATTAGTCTCGTAATTATACACCATATAAACTATATGCATCTATATTAGATTTGTACATAATATTTTGTACTAAAAAATAACATCACACATTAGTACAAATATATAATAAATTATTGATCACATCCATTATCATGTAATTTATCGTTGTATGGTTATATTCGAAAGTATAGTTGTCTAATTATTTAATTTATACGAATATCTTAATTACGTAATTTTCACGTTATGTGCACCAATATCATCTTATGATATTCACAAGAGACATTCATTAAATCTACTATATGATATCGTTACTTATTTGATATTACTTTTGTAAATAACGATTTTAATAATATCATTTAATGATTAAATGAATTATTCGAATAATTTACAAATATATTTTATTTATATGTATGATTAAATAAAAAAAATAATTTATATTTATGAATAAAGAATTTTTTTTATTAATAAATAATATACATATACAAGATAAAAAAATCTCTAAAGTTAGCAACAAAAATGACTTCTAAAACACATGTTAACATAATTAGTTTTATAATTGCTTTATCAAATATTTTTTTTTAAATTTTTAAATACTTTTTTAAACACAATTAAAATTTTTTTCAGTATTGAAATATTATGTTTTCAAATTATAATAATTATGAGATAAAATTTTGTAATATTAAATAAAAGTAGACAAACAAATAATTAATTTTTATTAGAAATTGACGTTAATCAAATGCACCATCTTAAAGGCCTAACAACAATACTATAATTTCAAACAAACTAGGCGTTAACTACGGAAGGAAACCGGTTGTCATCAATTCTAAGAGAAGAGTTTGAAATTTGTTATAAAAATGTGTCCCACACGGTGTAAGTTCGTTGTCGAGAAGGGCTATTATTATTAGTCTTGATCTCATTTTATTGTTTTTAAAAAAATTATGTTTGGTTACTTTCTTTTCAAACCAACATAATGTGTTGTTTTTGACTTGCTTGCTCTTGACGAAACAAATTATTTCTGACATGAACGACAACACTTCAGATTTTGCATGTGCTCATGCTATCCATTATTTATTTAATTTCCTGCTAAATGTTGGCATATTGTCGTATATGCCGACAGTCCGAATTCCTGCTCAACACATGGAAAATGCAGCTCAGTTCTCTTCCGCCCGTCCCTCAATTAACAGCATAGACTTATTGCTGGTTTCTTTTCTTTTCTTTTTTTTTTTT
>CP135544.1:3345428-3365137 GCA_032402905.1 Khaya senegalensis
AATTAACTAACTTCCTTATAACTGTTTCTTAACCAATTTCCTTCACATACATTTAAGGATGTTGATAAGTAAGAAACTTAAAAGAAAGCACATTGTCCCTTCGTGTCATCACTTGGTGATGTAGTCTTGAAGATGGTATCCAAAATAAACATAACTCTTTGGACTCTGAAACAACCTCAAGTCAGGGTACATGAAGACATTTTTAGCACACAGGTCGAATTTAATGGAAAAGTAGTGAACTTTCAGTCTTGAAGAAGGTGGTTGTAAAAAATCATCATGATAATTTTAATAATATCATCTTGGATCTTGAAATATAGATATCAAATTTGAGACTAAGGACCAGAGATTGACGGTCTTGACTTCATTACCTTCAAGTTATAAGCATTTAGTAGAAATATTTCTTTACGGCTTAAAATTCGTGGAGGCTGAATATCGGGAACGAAAGAAGAAGAACACCGATTGTTGGAAATTGGTAGGTCAAAAATAATTTTTAACAAAATATAGTAAATTCTATAATTTAATAGTTATGTTAATAAGTGAAGTGTTGTTACACAAAAGGCAGGAAAAATATCTCCGCCCTAAATCAAATGACATTAATTTAGACTTGCTTTGTCACTGTGTGCATTTCCAAGTTGAGTTCTTAATTCACCCTCTTTATTTCTAAAAACACCCTACTTTCTACAAATTAATGTAGGCTTAGGATATAAATGGGCCAACATTGCGTCAAATGAGCCCTTCTTTTAAATAACTAAACAAACAAAATAAGTTGTGTTTAAATTGTTTATGCGGAAATATCACATACCTCCCCTGAGGTTTATGAAAAACTTAGTTTGCAAACACTTAGGTATAAAAAAGTACACCTACCTCCATTGTCATTATTATTGACTCGACTCTCACGCGACCGTTAGCTAATACTAAAGGTGTTTTTGTATATCACTATTTTTCTTTTTTTAATCGGATTCTACAAATACCATCTTTAAATGGAGATATATATTTTCTAAAATGACGAAAAAAAAATTAAGGAAAATTAAAACACAAATACAAGTAAGTGAATTCATATAATACAGCTGTCGCATTATCATTTGGAAGGAGCTAACTAATATTCATGAACTCTTTTGCTTTATTGTTATTTTTGTCCCAATTGATGCTTCAGCTGTCAAGAGAGCCTTTGTTGACATGAACTAAACCAAATAGTAGGACAAGAGGCAAAAATCATAATATATAAAGGGATTATATACATATAAATATATATATTATTGCTGGAATTAGTGAGAATGCAGCACAAAGCAAACCAAACCCATTTTCACAACTAACATGGTAAGAAGATTACTACAATTTACACAAATTCTATTTATTGTGTGAAGAATATTGCATGAATTGAAACCATAAAATAGGAGAGAAAAATCATATTTTTTTTTAAAAAAAAATCAAAATACCATATTATTAAATGATAATGATAAAAGAAGTAAGTGTTTTTTTCTTTTTTTCTTTTTTTACCAAACTTTTTATAAATTGATTTTTTCACAAATCACAAAGAGGTATGTGATAATTCTCTAACTTTCTATTTAATAAATAAATCAACTATAATTTACTCGATATTTAGTGTTCAAAACAATTAACTTAATTGAATCTAAAAGTAATTACCAAATTTTTATGTTATGTTAAAAAATAAATACTTAAATAATATTCTAATGACTAAAGTGAATTATATTTAACTTTTATTTGAAAAAATAAAAAGTAGTTTAGTATTTGAAATTGGACAAAATTCACAAAAATATAAAAATAATTTTTAAAAAAAGACTAAAAATGTTAACATTAGGGTTTTCTCTTAACTGAAGTTTACTTGGATTTTAAATAATATAAGATAGAATGCAAAAAAAAAAAAAAAATTATTCATATAGAAGTTAGTATTAGAACGTTAAAGTAATTCACATATAAAGCATATGATTATGGGTTTAGAATGAAATATAATTACAATATAATTATTTTTATAATTTTGATTTGACGAAATTAAAAGAAAAAATAGCATTACGAAAAAGAATAACAAACGCCACTAAACGTTGGGGCTGGCTGTTTTTTATTTTTGGTCATAGTAGTTTTTAGTTTCCAGGGACTTTTTTAAGTCCTCGTTTTGGAACCATGATTACGTTTAGTTAGTTTTACGGAATTAAAAAATAATAATAAGAAAGTGGTTTAATGGACAAAAGAGTTAGGTACGATAAACGCGGATCCTGCCTGTCCTTCTTGAACCATATCATCTTATCCCCCCACGTATCCATCATCTAATCTCATTTCTCTTTACAGTTTAACAAACAAACCAAAACAAAAAAAAAAGAAAAGAAAAGAAAAGAAAAAAGAGATAGAATGTAGGTGTGAGTTAGTTGGAAATTAAATTGTCAGCAATCTACCAACCTTTTTGTTTTTGTAATGTGTGCTGGGGGGGGCACTCCTCTTTATCAATCCTATCCATAATAATAATAATAATAATAATAATAATAATAATCATAATCAATCTTCTGGCTTTTCATCTTCATGTTGCTGCTTTTTGCATTTTTAATTGTACCCACTCTTTAACTCACAACTCCAACACCCTCCCCCTATGTTTTATGTCACAACTCAACTCCACACGTATGTTATTCCTTAAGAGTTAAAAAGTCCAAATTGAAATTCAATTTTTTTTTTTTTCTAAAAAAAAAATTGTCGAAATCAAATGCAATTGAAATTACCCAAAGCAGAAAAAAAAGAGTTGACGATGAGAGAAGGTGGTGGGTACAATTTTTAACGTCACAATTATCCTTGTTGTTGTTATTATTATTATTATTATTATTATTATTATTATTAATGTAGCAAACTCTTTTGTTTTCTTTCTCTGTTGTGTTTCGTGTTGTGTTGTCCTTATCTCTTACGGACTTTTTTATCACATTTCTTGTCTAATTCTTACCTACTTTCTGTTCATGTTCAGATCTAGGCCTTATCTTACAACACTAACCAAATGAACTACCAATTTCTACTAATATATGCGCAAATAAATAATATACTTATTTTATTAACAAGCTAATTAAGTAGTCATTCTCTCACTTATAGAATACAACTTTATGTATAATATAATAATTTCATAGACTAATAATATTATACATTAAATGTTTTATTTTTACATATTTTTTAAATTAAAAAATAACATTTTATTTTTATTTTTAATTCAATATTTATGCAATGTTAATTATTATAAATTAAACAAATACTTGTATTGCTAATACATTAGTTTTAGTATTTTAAAAGCAAGATTTATTTTAATAAGGTATAAATAGTAGAGTGCATGCCTTAAAGCCACCTTAACATTTTGTATCAATTACATGAGTATATGAGATGCTATTCTTGACACACACACACAACATAATCAATCATTCTTTTTTCTAATGCAAAAATTTCCTACTCAATATTTGAATGTAATCCTTAATTATACAATATTAAATTATAAAAAAACAACTTTTTTTTTTTTGGGTTGTATCATTATTATTATTATTATAAGAAAATTAAAGAGGGGATCATGTGTTGGGTGACTAATACTACCAACTAAATTCTTATTCCCATAAATGATGGAAGGAATCCCATTCCCACATGACCAACACGATTTCCACTAATCATTTTAATTACAGATTCGGTTACCTACCTCCCTCACATTTCATATGTTCTTAATTTAATTCTCTTCTCTTCTCTTTCACGTTATTTATTATTAAACAATTATACAAAAAAAAAAAAAAAAACATACATATTGTTCTTATATTCCATTTCACTCTTTAATTAATTAATTAATTAATAATTTTGTTAGTTGACTTATGAAAATTAACAATAATAACAATGTTAGTGAGTAATAATGGTATAAATTTTAATACAAAACAGAACATGCATTCATGAGTATATTACAAGTTATAATTTCACGTGTACAAACTTACATTAATTGAAATTTTGAAAATTTCATCATCAATTGATCATATAATTTATTTTAAATTAATTTATTATATATATTTGATAAAAACAAAATGACAAAGGAAGCATCTATTCAAAATCAATAATATATATATATAGAGTTATGACAATATTATAATACATATAAATAATAAATAAATAATATAATCCATTAAATCTCATAAAGTGAATTAAGAAGATATCGAAGAGTAATTTTTCTCACACTAATTTTGACAAAATTCATACTCGGTCTTGCAAAATAAATTTCACAATATAATTTAATATATAATTTTTTATAAAATAAAAGAAAAAAAAAGGGGGGGAGGAGGGTCATTTATATAAGACTTGAAGGAGGATTGAGTTTAGATTTATAATAAATTAGGAAGAGAATCATTTAAGCATAATGCTATAATCAATGAATCAGACGGTTTATATTTGTTAATTGAGTTGAGTTGGTGGCTTCAATTAGGTAGAAGGAGATCCATCCGTCATTCTTGTGGCCGATTGATAGTGGAATCATTTATTAGACACCAAATATGCGCTTCCTCTTTTATATTTAAATTAAATAATTAAACTTTATGCCATCAAACTTATAACTAAATTATCAGACAAGGGACAATTTCTATCCTTTTTTTTTTTTTTAATATATATATATATATTTATTCCGTAAAACTTGTTTTATTTAAGGCAACTTGAGCAAGTATTATTAAAAATAAATAAATAAATAAATTGACCCATAGAAAATAGTTGGGACGGATGATTTATAAAATGGTATATATAGAGTGACGCTACATCATAGCATAGCTTAACATTGGTGCGTTTGGAATTGGAATTGGAATGTTAGGTTGATAATTATCCACTTACTAAATGCATATGTCTCCAATTTTAAATCCATGGTATTATTACTTTGTTTGTTATCTCCAATCCCACCCTTCCCATAACTAACTTAATATTAATCTTATATATAAATAAATAAATAAATAAATTCCTCTTCACTAACTTTATACTATACTACATGTTTTCACTATTTTAATCAATTTTATCAATTAAAACTAATTATGTGTATAATTTATATTATATTTTTATTCTAATGTTTAATATTCTTGTTTAACACTTTATGTTAAAATATTTTATCAGTTATATATCACTTTTTATATTATTAATTTTATGTTTAACATTCATTTCTAATGTCCTTAATTTTTATTACTTTTGCACATTATTATTTTTTTAATAAAAATGTTGAAACTTTTCAAACATTATTTCAACAAAGCACTACAAAGATATCAATTATTTTTAAAAATTAATATTTAAATAAAATAAGGTAATTTTCATCAATGTCTTGTTATTGTATAATATATTGTGATGAGAATTTGATTTCCATAGAGAGAGAGAGAGAGAGAGAAAAAAAACCATGTTCTCAATAATGAAAATTGGCGTTTTCCGCAAATCTTTTTCGATAAAACTAGTGGCGGGGGGAGGAGGCAATTGCAAAACCGGCGCCTAAGGCAGCGCCGTTTATGAAAATGTTATTCGCAAGCCAAGCCAATGCGTTGGTCGCACGCAGCCACAAATCAACAACGACACCTCATCATTTACCACCACTTAATTTTCTAAATTAAAAAAAAAAAGGTATTAAATAAAGATAAATAAATTAGGTAATTATTTAATTGACTGCTTTCACAACTGAAAGAAGACTGCATTCGTACTTTGGATTTTAACTTAATTAATTAACTTTTGACATGTCAATTCCACCGTACTCCTATTATTTTCTGAATTTTTATTTTTATTTTTATTTTTTTTTTTAACTCCAAACCTTCTACACTCTCTTAAAAAATTTTACTAATTTTATTAATTAACTAACACTCATTCTTAAAATTGATATTAAATGACAAATATAATAATAATAATAATAATAATAATAATTTTTAAACAATTATTTTAATTAAATTATAATATAATATATATTTATATATTTATATTTAAGTCAAATAAACTCTATATCAGAGTAGGAATACCATAAAACTTATTTAAAATGTTGGTTATTGCTGAAATAAATTTCTAAAATAAATTTATACAGTTGGAAACAATGTATTTGTAATGCTCGGGGGAGGGAGAGAGAGAGCGTAATAATTATTACGGATTCTTCCTCGATCTTCTTCTGCATGTGATGTAAGGACAGGACAGCATGCATACATCTTAATCTTGTCTTGTGATTATCTGGAGGGGGATTACATTTGCCAGCAGGTGGAGGTTGAAAGCTAATTAATTATTAATACATCATCATCAAACCTAGAGAATAAATAAAATTAAGAATCTAAAGGCCTGCGCTGTAATATCTGTAAATCCCGTTTGATTTTTGACTAGTACAGCAATTCTTACACAATTCACCTCTCTCAAACCCCAGTTGCCAACACAAACAAATTGCTTCTTTCTTCTCGTAATTACCAACTTCCTGTTGCAGTTTTGACTCAGCAGAGTTACAAGAAGCCCGAGTTAACGCAGTTTGAGTCGAACTAAGACCAATAGACAGTTCCAAGTTTAGCTCTTGTTGTTGTTGTTGTTGTTGCAGTTGTTCTTCATCTGTTGTCATGCCACTGCTACTGCAGTTATTTTCTTCGAATGATTCTGTTTTCAAAGGGAGAGTTTTTCTGGTAACATTGTTGTTTATGAAGTCCAAATGAGCGGCGGTGCCAGTGGTGGCGGAGGTGGTGTTTTGGTTGAGAGGGCGGTGAGTTTGAGGGTCAAGGCCACGGCTGATAAGCTTACGCTTGATGTGAGTGTTCCAATAATTCTTGATTTCGTTATCTGTTCTTCCCGGTAATCTTCCGGCAATCAAAGACCATCTGCCATTATTAAAATTTTGAAACCATCAACAACAGTTAATTTTGATTTTAGATCCAATGAAACTAGAGGCAGAAAAGATGTTTACTTGTTTCCAAGCAAACTATGTAGCTTGATAATGAGTTCATCTTCTTCTTCGGTGAAATTACCACGCTTAAGATCAGGACGAAGATAGTTAATCCACCTCAATCTGCAACTTTTCCCACATCTAAGCAATCCTGTAAACACAACACAAATGAAAGAAGATTAGAAAGTTGGAGGGCAAGAATTAACGAAATAGCAGCGAGGGGAAAGGTAAGAAGAAGGGTTATAAAATAAAATATACCAGCAGCTTTAGGGAGAGAACGCCAACAGCCTTCGCCATGAAGGCTAATGTAATCGATAAGGCGCCGGTCTTCTTCTTTAGTCCAAGCTCCTTTATTAGTATGAGCTTTTTCACAGCAGGGTGAACGTCCCATGGGATTTGATTGATTGATTGTTTGTTTGTGTGGAACCGTATACAGAAAGAAAGAATAAGATGAAGAAGAGAAGAATAGAGAAGAGAAGAGAAGAGAAGAGAAAACAGAGAGTTTTTGGTTCTGGTTGAAAATGGTGGAAAGAGAAAGACAGTTCATATATATAAAGGGGATTTAAGAGGGAGAGGAGGCAAAGGCAATAGACTCGATCGTTTTGACCAAGTTGGTGGAAGAATAAAATAGACAACGGAGTTTAGGCAGAGGGAAAGAAAATATAGGATACAAGGGGAGAGAAAGAAAGAGATATGTATGTTCTTCTCTCTCCAAGTTAAAAAAAAAAAAAGAAGAAGCATTTAATATTCTCAATTCATCAACTCTTAAATGTGATGAAAACAACTACCCCCCCATATTATATGTAAAGACATTTGTAGATCAAAAATCAGGCTCGTCAGCATGCCATTCTACCTCTAACCTATAAACACCTTTTAACGGGGGTGTATTCGCTCTATTTGATAATGGATAAAATTGAACTTTATCTGGAAAATATAATATGAATCTTTACACAATTCAAAGACATCCAGATTTCAAACAAAGTAAAAGATTTTACTCTTTCTTTTTATTTTTATTTTAAATTTTTTGAGCGGAATCAAATATGGCCATGTATAGAACTCAAAAGGGATAAATGAAAATTCCATCCTCTTTTTACCTGGACA
The DNA here is from genome assembly GCA_032402905.1 of Khaya senegalensis. Classification (NCBI taxonomy): domain Eukaryota; kingdom Viridiplantae; phylum Streptophyta; class Magnoliopsida; order Sapindales; family Meliaceae; genus Khaya; species Khaya senegalensis. Next base: position 3,353,404 of record CP135544.1, read on the forward strand.
ACAATTAATTAAATTAAGGATGTCTATTTTGTTTGCCGTGTTAATTAACAACACTATATAAATATAAATATTTAATCATGTGTTTGATAATTATTCTAAAAGTACTTATCAACAATTACATATAAATTAAAATAATATTTAAAGTACATCACAAATTAATTACTACACAAAAGAAAAAATTGTTACAAATGCATAACATTTTTTTTAAAAAAAATAAAAAAAAAAAACGCTTTTCTACTACGCTTCCAAACCAACCTAAAGTAAGCAAAGGAATAAATTACAAAGGAGAGTTAAAAATTAAAAAAGAAAAGAAAAAAGAAAAAAAGAAAAGTGGGAGAAGTTGGTAACTCTTAATAACTACCATAATAGACAAAAGAGATGGAATATTTAATGCTAAAAGAAGGACAGCTGTGAATGTGAACCCTTTAGCATAGGAATAACAAATTGATGAAGCTCCAGTTCCGGGCTCAGGACTAGTCTACACGCGACGGTCGGCAACGGTAAGGCAACTACTACTTCATCACATCACATGACAAAACCAACGCTACATTTATTATGATAAAATAAGGGGCCTATCTCCTCTTAGTTGTGTATCAAACGTGCAAGTGCTAAAAGTGTACCACCACCCCAACCACCTCTTAATTAAGATTGGCAAAAAAATCTTTGTGGGCCGAATACGTTTTGCCCCATAGATTGGAACCAATTTTTAATATCGTTGAAGACTGAAGTTTTATCCCTTCTTCACTTTCATAAAGGCACGAGAATCAGTAGTCATTTTTGACCCGGCACCCGTTATCTATTTTTGAACAAAAATTAAAAATTAAAAAGATAACTAGTTAAACAAAAAAAATAAAAATTAAATTTAGACTCAAAGGCCAAAAGACAAGATCAAATCATCTAATAATTTTTGACCCAATATATTTTTCATTTATTTTATATTAAAAAATTATTACTAAAATTTAAAAAAAAAAAAAACATTTTTTGTTGGACAGTGATAAAAAATTATAAAAATTAATTGATATTATTATTATTATTATTATTGTGAACACATAAAAAATAATTTAATATTTTTTGATAAAATAAAGAACTCAAATTTTGATAATATAAATTATAAATTTTAAATGATCAAAATAAAAGTACTAAAAAAAATTAAATAAAAAAAATACTATAATATAAACAAAGATGGGTAAGGATGACCAGTTGCGATCCCTACTTTTATGGCGGGAAGATTGTGAGACTGGATGGTTATTATAGAAACTTGTATTAAGTTCTAACTTCAAATCTCTAATAGAAAGCCTGAGTGGTTTTCACCTCCTGCCATTCAGGGCAAGATAATCTCCTTTCCCACAATGTGGAATAATATATGTGGGTACGATTCGTAAGACATTATCAAAGTGATTATTCTTTTTTATAAAAAAAAAAAAAAAAAAAACACTAAGAATATATGTTAGTAGTAAAATAAAACTTCAAAACTTGAACACTTTAATTACAAATAAAAATATTTGCAAATTTCAATACCAAAAGTAAACCTTTATTTAAAACCTAATAATGTAAGACACATGACACTAGTATAACACCACAATAGTTTCTATAAATGAATTTGCATAAAATTGTAAGAGGTAGTCTCTTAATATTATGGCAGATAAAAACCAATAATATTTTTGCTAAAAATCCTACTAAATACTAACAAACTCTATATGGGCAAACCATACTAAAACCAACCTTGGTAGATCTACACATATATACTACTATCTAAACATTAAATTATTTGTATTCAGACTTCACTGATATTTGAGGTGTTTGGGAGCCACAATGACTGTAGAATGAAAGAATTAGATGCCAAATATTAATGAAAAAATGAGTGCATTCTTCTAAAAAGAGGTGTTAAGAAGGACGTCTTCAGTGCACCAAAATCTCAAACCAAGCCTTAGTTTATAATGTTTAGATTTCCTTGCCATTCTTTTCCGATATAAAAAACGAATAAATAATTTTGCTATCATTTATATTTTCACATGTCACTCTTAATGTTTCTTATTCTTTTAGTTTTCTTCCTCTATTTGCTTTTTCTATCACCCTTAACTTCAAACACTACTCCAGCATTTATTCTTTTGAAGCCTTTAACATTTTAGCACATTTCCTTTTATTTCACTTTTGTTCTACTTTCTTTTTTGTCATCTCATACTGTAATCGAAAGTCCTAAACAGTAATAGACAGAAATAAGAAAAAAAAAAGAATTTGGGACCTACAGCTGGCACATAACAGAATGAAAAGCATGCCATAGGGACTCAAACTACAGGAAAGAATTTTATTATCATTGAAAACAAACAAATTTTACTCGCAGTCAATAATTTCCATACAATATATAATGAATTTTGGATGGCAAACTACAAATAATAACTTAATCAATTAATTTCAAAGAACTAAAACCTATAACTCTATTCCTCTCTAAAATGAAAGAATTTAATTGAATCATGCATCATAAATTACTGGCGAGGGAAATCTGTTAACCCTAGAGACAATTTCTATATTTGGACTATGAAGTTTGTTTGTCTGTGTTACCATGTTCAGTTGGAGTTTCAGGCTGTTTACACATGCAATCTGGCATAGGAAATGTGTAAAGCGAAGCACTGGGTTTTCTTAATTCACTTCCCTTCACATCACTGTGAGAAAGCATATCTCTCATTTGTTGTTTGAAATCATTCCATCTGCCAAATGTGGATGAAAAATATATAATGTCTTGCAATGATACTTCTAATTGACAACAAAGCTCACCAAGGAAATATCAAGCCTAAAATGATTTGCATATAAATAAAACACCCACATTATTCAAACATCAATACAAATCTAAACAGCAACTTGGTAAATTAAAAATTTAAATTATACTTCATATATAGTAAAACATCAAAGAACACAACGAATGTCATAATAGCAGCATTACATATTGTTGAACATTTAAAGCAATAAGGCAGTCAAAAATCTCAAGCTTGAACAAGATACAAAAGACTGAAGGCCAATCCTAGGCAGGGAGGATAACTTCATAAAGTCAATAGATGAATGCCAATGTTTAATAGTCCCGGCAATGATGATGCAACTGCCCATAGTTAACCCAATGAATCAAAAATCTCAAGCTGTTTCTCAAAAGTATCCTCTGGTTGTAAGGATTTAGTGGGACAAGCTCAAGCGAAATTGCATTTAGTAAATATAAAGATAAAAGCCTGTTTAGCATCATATCATAACATTGTTTGGTGAAAATGATTTTCATTAGTCCTATTGTTTGTGATCCTCTACACCACATGATTCCACTCGTCAGTTTCGTTACTCATCAGCAACTCAATAGTCGATTAAAACAAACCCTTTATATACAGAATTGTATACCCATTATATCATTATCAAGTTTCTAATACTTAATATCCTAAGCTGAACAAAGAGATGCATAATACATTTTTTTTATCAATGTATAAGATATAATCTTAGCCGCCCAAATATATAAACCATGCTTATCCACCTATCATTAGGTTTCTGATGTGTTGCAGCACCACATGGAGGAACCAGTCACTATGAGTGGGCAATGTCACCCAATAGAGCAATACATAAGTATATGTACACACGTATGTATATATAATATGTATATGCATCTATGCATGCACGATATATGTATATATGTATGAATGTATGTACATGTATATATACATACACAAACTAAATTGATATAATTTCAAAAAGAGCAACTGACGTGTTTGTCAGCACAATCTTTTTCACAGACAGTATTTTTCTGTTGCACGAATTATAAAGTGCCGCGTATGAGTGAGAAGTGAAATTTCAAAACAGAATGCGTGAAATAGCAATGTACCTGATATTGGGACTATCAAATAATAGTGCTAATTTTCTCTTATCAGGTTTAAGTGTCTTTGCATGTCCTCCATATAAAAAGCGCCTATGACCCATCAAGAAGTGGGGACAGTTTCCACCTTGTGTTGCGCCAATTCTTCACTGTGAAGGCAAACTGAATAGTCAAGGGCAGCCAATCTAGATGAGTGACCCTACATCAAAAACTTAGGGGATTACAAAGGTTGACCCATTCCTAGCTCTTCCCTTTTTTTTTTTTTTTCCTTTAAATTTCCATATCAATTTACAGATCACAGACCAAGGGCAATATGATACCTTAAATGGAGCAAGTTCTTCTGGAGTAGCCAGAGTATCTTTTGTTTCTAAGCGTGGAAACATCTGTCTAAGTGGAGCCATGTACTTTTCGGCTTTATAAATTTTCCCCGCTGCAACATATACTGAAGTGGTGTTATCAAAACCAATGCCCCTAAGCATCATTCCCACCTGCAGAATCAAATAAAAAGAAGATGAAGCATTTAAAAGAATCCAAGCTAACAAATAATATCTTCAGTTTTTATAAGAAGTTAAAGTGAAGTCAATCCAATGTATGAGTTGCCAGTCGCATTGAATGAATAAATTAAGAAGTGAGAGAACATGAGTTCATAGTTTATGCGTTAGCGATGAAGGTAACACTAAGAACAAAACTACAAAGGATGATATAGAATGTAAGGGCATATCACTTCTAACATAAATTAAACAGACCATTATAAATGCAATTAGTCTCTACCTGTGATTGTGATTGTCTTTTATCATTCACATTTTAATAAAAACATCTGGCTTATTTGAGTATTCAGACCCATCATGAGGTTTAAAGGTCACAACGTAATGATCTTGTTGCTGACTTCCATAACAATCAAGAAACTAAGACTGCAAAAATTTATTGTTACCACTTGTATTTAAAACTTATGGATATTATTACTATATACGTGACCTTTTCTTTTTCTTTGATTAAAGAAAATGTTTAGGCCATTAAATTAACAAGTATTAGTGCACAGCAGCACTGTTTATTTTGGTTCCATGTTGCTGCACCATTATAAAATTACTCTTTTTGCATCCAATGACTTTTAGCTTCTTTCTCTTGTTCTATCTTTCTTCCTTTTATAACACTTCACCTTAAGATCAAAGTACACATCTTTACTAGGGCATGTACTAGTTTATCTGAAGTCATTTTAAGTTCTGAAAATTGTTACTTTTCCTATCCCATATATTGTGACAACGAAACAAAAAGTTTAATTTCTTTAGGTCTACAAAAAACAAGAAAACATTTTTTTTCCAACTCCAAGAGATGGAAGCAAGAGATAGAATTCCGATGTTGGGTTTGCATGAGATTTGAGGAATTTATCCTTCAATTGATGGTTGGGAATACACAGTTTCAGAAGTAGAGATGCACAAGTTACAAAAATCCAAATCAAATAGAATGTGTATATGGTTAGAAAATGACAGAGAGAGAGTGGAAGTAGTTTAATACCTCCAATGGAGTTAAAGGACATTTTCCATCCACACGATTTGCACCTGGTCTTATTATTCTTCCTCTTTTCTTGAATTTCCCTCTCCAACTTCTTTCACGGGCATTATCCATTTCATGTTTCTCTTCCTCTCCACCATCACATTCGCAGCATGAAAATGCAACCATATCCTTTAGAGAAAAAGAAACTAACAATTAGCAATAATAAAGGAAACAACTGAAAGAGAATCCACAAATTTTGCATCGTGGGAAATTAGACAAACAGATATAGCACCATTTCAAACCGAAGGTGCACTGAAACATATTTTTCCGCACCCTGAGAGCTATTTTTAACCATCCAATCAACCATTTTCTCAGCCAGCATTCTTATAGGTTCAGAAAACCTTAGTGCTTCAAAATTGGTCAAGCATCTAAGTCCCTGAATATTTGGAGGAACTCCAAGAGCCAGTCTGTTTGAGAAAGGGCAATGCGGACAGCCCTGAATCATGAAATGGGGATATAATGTTCTCATATCCAAAATGCCACAAGGCCATGATGAAGGGTTAATTTCACACAAATAACTCCAACAACTAGCACTGATTGAATGAACTGGAATACTATTTTAGGATTTGAGTCAAAAGATCTAAATCAAATTTACACATCAAATGTTGGTTGGTATTTGTATTTGTGCATGTTCATGCTTGTGCGCAAGTATATGCACACGCAAAGAGCCATCAAATCGAATGTATTTCACTCATAACAACAAGCAGAACACGACAGCACTAACAACCTTTCAATATTACAGGAGGCACATCATGTATCACAATTAGCTTCATCTTTGAGTGTAGCATTTCCTTTAGCATATTCTGAGTTATTTGCAATTTCCGATTCCCATTGGACAAAGAAGTTCAATACCTTGGGAAGCCGGCAAGTTTATTTGTACCATTATTCTGAGTAATTATCATCTGCAAGCGAGATGATTAAATAAAACCAAACTCCATGAAACAGGCGAACAACATTGACATGATATGGAAACGGTTTTGTAATAACAAACAAAAAAGGATGTTTAAATAAGATTCCCCTGTAGCTTGGCATGTACTTGGAGAGCATCAATATAAATGATTGTGAATGTATAAATGCATACCTCATCTGCTGCAGCTTTGGCAGCACCTTTTGAAGATAATAAGTTGGGCTAGACCAAGCTTTTACTCTCAAATTCACAATGTTGCTAATGTTGTGGTCAAACTGTTGAAGTATATCTTCTTGGAGTTCTTTGACAACATTCACATTATTTCAAAGTGCATGAATGAAAAAATCTTCATCGAATATCTCCCCAAAATTGCTGCAACAAAATAAAATTATCTTCAAAGAGAGCGAGAGAAGCAACGATCCCAAACATTTTTCAACTTAAACAAGATTAAAACAAAATACATTTATGTTAAAGGAATATGGCATAATGGAGTAACTGGTAAGGAATAATTCAGAAAAAGCAAATATGCTTTGACACCAACAGGACAAGCACAATTCAACATTTGCTTTCCTCCATCTACTTGCAGGAATAATATGTAAAATTATTGAAACAAACACCATTTTTTTATTTTGAAAAGTCAAATGATACATTATTTTTTTTATGAGAAAGGAAATTTTATCAGAAGATATATTATTAAAATAAAAAACAATTTTAGGTCTACATGTCAAGATCTTGGAAGAACTGTATGCTACCTAAAAAATCCTCCATCAAATAGCTCTACAGCAAGAGAATATTAACATAAATGCAGACAAATTTCTGAAAGAACACCAAAAGTGAAAAAGAAAATCATGTTAAGTTAAAAAGCCAAAAGAAGTCATGTGTAACACCTTTTAACTTTATTTCTAGTTTAGAATTGATAAGCAAGGATCTAACGTTTTATTATATAAGAAAATACATGTCTGTGGACCAAGTAGTTCCAGATATTGAATAAGTTTGAAATTTTGCATGCATTCATTGGTAGAGCATAAACATAAAGGAACCAACAAGAAATCAAATAAAATCAAAAGCTTGGTTAGTATTTCATCTGCTTGCAGTGTGGTTTTGGTTATGATTACAGACCAAGAGACAGTTTTCTCCCAAAAAAGTAACCATGAGCAGCCCAATATGCACATTTGAAATGATTGATTAAGAGAGAGAAGTGGCCTGGAAGCGTGGGTAGATTCTTTATCTCCTCTCTCATTCCCCTCGCCTAGGTCTAAAAACAATATGTCTGCCTACAAAAATGTGCTAACCGGTCAATCTTAATTACCCAGACAGGAGGCATGATGAAGATTCAGGTTTCCTGTTACCATAACGTGAGAGCTTTCCAAATATGAATTGCAATTTGATGTTTAAGGGCAATAAACAGCTTAACCTCTGGATCCTAAAACCATCAGCCATATACAGAGCTAGATAGCAGAAGGTTTACAACAAGCGAAGAGATAACACATATCACTGCATAATTATTATAGCAGAACAACAGCAGGTGCAGGACCAGCACTTTCACCATAACAGTAACAATAATCACCTGGAATCTTGCCTAACACTATTTAAATGAAAGATTGGAATGACAAGAGTAGCATTCAATAATCCTGCCACTGCCACCACATCGCATATCTGTATCAAGATGGCAGAGAAAAGTTAGATGAAAAATAGCAGAGTAAAGATTATTTTACTGTAAATGTTACTACTTTGTAACATTAGCATTCCATATTGTACAACATTTCCTCAGTCTGCAACGTAATATATGATTTAGATTGTAATACAGCGCACCAAACATAAAGTTAATTATCAGATCAATTAACCGAAGTCACAAGGAAAATTAATAATAAACAGCCACACTCATAACAGCTAAATTAATTGCCTTGTAGCTATAACTTATTCAAAGAGATTGCAATCAGTATAACTTCACAAATAAAAAAAGGTAATAGAAGAACAAAATGTACACGAGTGTGGTGAGAGTCTGGGCAGAAATAGTGATTCATTTCAAGACATATTAGAAATCCCATCATTTCCTCTCTTCATACAACAATTAACCAGTAAATGCTAGTTTTGAAGAAGACATCCGCTGAGCCAAATGAATCAAAATGAAAGGCTCTTGTTTGTACTATCCATAAAGATCAACCACATGAGGTCACTGAGTCATATTCCAAAGATGTAAATCTAAAACCATAGCTGATCATCCAGGACATGACAAGTTGAATAAGTACGAGGCAATGCTACTTAATTTTCAATAAAAGTAATACTGAAACTCAGCCACAACTCTAGACACTATTGTTGAACTTTGCAAGGCCCAGTAGTCGAAGAGAGCAGAGATTTAATCACAGATTTGTCTTGACATGTTTATTGGAAAAAATGTAATGTCACATGCATGTTGATCATATTACCACAAATTGCCTGTAATACATGTTGCAACAAATAGAACCATATGAAACTACATTGTTAATGCATAACTTTAGGTCTAGCCTGCATCAGCAAACATGGTACAGAAAACTGGTCACATGCACATACAAACATAATACAGTTTCCATACAACTGTTATAAGCAAGAAAGCAAATTTTATCTTAAGAACCAACACATACTGATAAGCGTTGCTGGTTCAACCCACCATTAGCTTCAATTATAAGGAAACCATTAGACTTTGGCAATTCTAAGAACCTCAAAGCATAAAAACCAGTTAGCTTCTCAGTGTCTAAAGCACAATAAAATGGTAAATAAAGTGAGAGATATGTTTGTTTTTCAATGTCTTCAACAGATAAAATTATAATTTTGAATTAAATAAAACTACAGGTGCTAAACACTTCATAGTGCTCTTTATCTGTTCCCAAGACAATGTGGCCAATCACAGATGCAGTAATTGAGCAAGGAATTTTTATATAATTTATCTTCTATATGATAGGCTTTTCATTGTGGGTTCTCAAAAACATTTCATATACACAAAATTTACACAAACCTACTGATTGAGTGACCCCATCAGTCTAGTGTTATATAAGGGTTTTTTTTTTTAATAAATAAATAAATATCATTGCTTTGGAGTGTTAGTTTGGGGATTATAGAAATACATATGCAGGGGTAAAGCTTTAGGTTGTAAGAATCAAGTCTATGCTTTTACAATTATCAATCGATGAATGAAATATTATGTTTTACCATTAAAAGCGTGTATGCCCAGTTTTTTACTTTTCCTCTATTTTTCAGATTTTTCCTTCTTCCAGCTCTTCTAACTTGATCTTTTTCTTCTTACAACTCAACAACTTAACTTGTATTAACTCTTCACATCTAACTTCTAAGATCCCTAAATTGTAAAACTGCCGTTCCTACAGTACTGTCCAGTTTTCACCCAGTGCACACCATGAGAATTCTGGGTTATATAAAACATATAAAGATAATTAGAAAAAAAATAAAGAAAAAGAAAACACTTCAATTTTCTTTTCAATTTTTTTTTTTTATTTTCTAATAAATCTCGAACCTGCTTTAGAAATGCTCTTGTTCGCACAAGTCTTCCAAGCTTGATGGAGGTTCCAATTCCAAGCTGTCATTAACTGCATGATTTCCATTTGAGTATTTTTAATTTGCCAGTCAATTGTAGTTCACATCAGTTGTACACACAGGTAAAGAAAAAACTTGAGGAAATGACGCTGAAAATGAAAACAATCATAACAATAGTAAATTGCATTCAGCTTTAAACCGTACCGCATTACGAGTTGCATTAGCTTCAGCCTGCACGAACGGCCAAAGCTTTTGAAAAACCTGAGGACTTCTGTACACAGAGCCAGGCGGTGCACGCCTACGCACAACAACGCTCTTCAAATCAACAACGTCGAACCCCAACGAGCCCATGCACAACAACATTACAGATATGTACAACAACGGCGCTACCAACAGGACGCCTTTTCTCTTAAACACAGCCGATATCAAAACAACCACTAACTTCTCTACCAAAATCTGCTTCCCTCCTCCGCCACCTCGGCCGCCGCCGCCGATGTTCTTGTTGCGGCCGTGGCGAAAACGCGGGGAGGAGCGGACAGTGCCCAGACGGCTGAGCCCGTGCATGCCGTTAGGTAACAAAACCTAGAAAATGGTGAAGATCTGAAGTGGAGAAAGAATCAATGAACTTGGGTTCTGTTAGGAGTGAAGAGTGATTTGGGTGGGTTTTCAGTAAATTTAAATGCGACACGTGTGTGTGGATCAGAGGGCGCGTGTCCTTCAGTTACAGGGTGTTGCCGGGCTGCGTGAAGAAGTGGAGGAGAATTTTGATGGAAGGGCGAAGTGCTGCTGCCAGCTTTGTTGGTAGGAGGACACATTGAGTGTTCGCTCATTCGTCCGCCAGCCAGCCACACGGACGTTGAAAAACTTTTAGATGTAACATTTCTTGTGGACCCTTAATATTTGGATTAAATACACCTAATTTTTAAAATACTTCGAATTAAATCTCAACCAACCTCTAGAGTATGTTTGATTCATTCCATAGATGATATGAAGCTTATTTCTTCCTTAATTATCAATAAGAATTAAAAAAAAAATTGTTCAAATTTAAATATAATTTACCAAATGATACCGTACATATATCTAAATTTCTCTCCCCACCCTTAATTATTTGTAATTACACAAAATTTTGGAGAATATGTGTGGTCGGTCGGTCACCTTGACTTATCTTTCTTTATGTTTTTACGTATCAATTCTAAGATTTTTCTGAAAACAACGCATACATTCTCTTTTAGGGCTAGCAAAGTTTTGTTACAATCAATATTCTGATTATTTATTTGACTGTTTTAATAATATAATATATATATATATATGAGATTATACCTTTATTTTATTTTATAATAATAATACTTAAAATGTATTATATTTAAATATAAAACTTGTATAATTACAAAGTTATTTCAAATTTTGTTTATAATTTTTGTTTATTTTAAGGGTTTAGTTTTTTTTTTTTTGTGCATAATAATTTATTGTATCTTTTTTTTCATAATGACAAAATATAAATCTTAAAAAATAAATTTAAAATTTTAATTAGAACAAATAAACTTCATCATTTATAAATTATAATATTATGGTGTAAAATTATTGAATCTCCTATATAATTGATCTCTACATAATATTTACATCAAATAATTTAATTATTATACTTATAAAATTAATTAGTTTAAATAGATATTTAGTTTTGAATTATTTTAAAAATTATAACAAAAGTATCAATATATAAAGTTAACTACCACAAACATCTTGAATGGAAATCATATGACAATTTTTTAAATTATTAGATATTTAATTGTGTTTACAGAAGCGATGGGTGACTTTACTTTGGAGTAATTGACTTATTAAAAAAGAAAAAAAAAAAAAAAGAAAAAAGAGGATAAAGTGGAAGAGTAGACCTCGAGGGACAACCGACTTTA
>CP135544.1:3365637-3385756 GCA_032402905.1 Khaya senegalensis
TAATGGTGGTATTCGGCCTTAAGGATTGAAGTTCATCCCATACCTCCATTTTAGTGTTGTACTCTATTGGATCGCCTTCACCAAGATTGATATTGTTGATGAAGTGCTTCAACTCATGTATTCTTATCAAGTTTCCATGATGACCAAATTGCTTCTTGATAGATTCCCAAAGTGCTTTAAAAGATTCAGCCTTTGAGAATGCACCTACCAAGGACGGTTCCATAGAATTCAAAATCCATGTATACACTAAGTTGTCATTATAACACCAATCTTCGTATTCCTCACTTGATGTGTCGGTGGGCTTTGTGATTCTTCCATTGACAAAGCCTAATGCTCGTTTTCCACTTAATGCTCTTTCAGTGGAATTGAGCCAAATTGAATAATTTTTTCCATTCAAGGGAAATGTGGTAAGTTTCAAAGTGGTGTTACCTTCATTATCAACTCCCTTGAAGGAACTCTTGTTCTTGGTGTTGTATGACGAACTCTCCTTTTCCATTTCCTAATTCGGTGAAGGGAAATGTCTTGATGCACCAAGAACCAACAAATAACAAAGGATGAAAGGTAGATTTAGGATGAAACTTGCTCTGATACCATGTGGAAAAAATATATTAATGAAGAAATGAAGAAGATTCAAATGTGAAAGAAGGTATTGATGAAGGAATAAAGAAGCTTTTTTCTATCTTTTTCATTTACAATGATGTGTTTATATACATAAGTTTGTAACAGCTAATTTTTCAAATTTTTTGACCGTTACTGTTCATAATGGCTACTGTGCACAACAGTCACTGTTTAAACGGCTAGTTTATGTCTTCTTGTGTCCACTTTCTCTATATGCTTGTAATATGCCTTTTAGATTGTGTGAAATGATGATGAGTCAACCAAAATCTAATTAGTTGCTGTAACTATCATTTTCAACATATATATACAACATCCTAACAGCTAGGTACAAGCTTGCTTTACTTTTCTAACAAACAGGTACATTATAGAACAACACATCTTTCAAATTCAAAAAACTAGTTGTTATTTTGTCTTTTAGTGACTAGTTTTTTAAACACTTGAAATGGGTTTTGAGCTTGATATGGGCATTCATAGATGAGCCAAAGAGTTATTTGGGTTTTTCTTCGTTCTTTGAATCTTCACTCTCAATCTCTTCATCTTCAACAATAACTTGCTTTAAATCTTTAAAATTTTCTCTGAAAATCCAACAAAATGCTTTTCAACATCATCATTTAATGCATAAATGTTGTAAAGTGCATTAAAGCGTCTCTGTTGTTGTCGAAAATGATATAATGTGCCTTAAACAGCTTTTAAACATCTTTATTTTCATTAAAAACGCACGAAAATAGCACCAATTGTCTTAAAATATATGCGATTTTTTCAAAAATCAAATAACATGCTTTAAATCATCACAATTTTTGCTGAAAATGCAACAAGATGCTTTTCAATGTCACCATTTAATGCATAAATGTTGTAAAGTGCATTGGAGCATCTTCGTTCTTATTGAATATGATATAACGTACCTTAAAACATCACTATTTACCTCAAAAATGCACTAACCAACTTGTAAACATCTTTGTTTTCATTAAAAACACACAAAAATGGCACCAATTGTTTTAAAATATGTGCAAATTTTATCAAAAACCAAATAACATACTTTAAATCTTCACAATTTTCTCTGAAAATGCAACAAAATGCTTTCAAATGTTACCATTCAATGCATAAATGCTATAACGTGCTTAAAACGTTATCATTGAACTTGAAATTGCACTAAACTTCTAGTAAACATCTTTGTTTTCTTTAAAAATGCATGTAAATGACACAAATTATTTTAAAACACGTGCGATTATATCAATAGCTAAATAACATGCTTTAAATCATCATAATTTTCGTCGAAAATGTAACAAAATACTTTCGAATGTCACCATTTAATGCATAAATGCTATAAAATGCCATGAAGCATCTTTGTTCATGCCAAAAATGATATAACGTGTCGTAAAACATCACCATGTACCTTGAAAATGCATTAAACAGCCCCAAACATCTTTGTTTTCATTAAAACTACATGAAAACAACACCAATTGTTTTAGAATATGTGCAATTTCATAAAAAAAAATCAAATAAAATGCTTTAAATCATCATAATTTTTACCGAAAATAAAATAAAATGCTTTCAAACATCACCATTTAACTTATAAATGCCATAAAGTGCAATGAAGCATCTCCGTTCTTATTAAAAATGATATAATGTGCCTGAAAACATTACCATTTACCTAAAAAAAAAAGCACTAAACAGCTTTCAAACTTCTTTATTTTCATTAAAAACACACAGAAATGGCACCAATTGCTTTAGAATACGTGCAATTTCATGAAAAATTAAGTAAAACGCTTTAAATCATCACAATTTTCGTCAAAAATGCAACAAAATGCTTTCAAACGTTACCATTTAACGCATAAATGCTATAAAGTGCCTTGAAGAATCTCCGTTCTTATTGAAAATGATATAACGTGAATTAAAACATCATTTACCTCAAAAATGCACCAAACAGCTTGTAAACATCTTCGTTTTCTTTTAAAACATATGTAAATAGCACAAATTGTTTTAAAACATGTGCGGTTATATCAAAAACTAAATAACATGCTTTAAATCATCATAATATTTGCAAAAAATGTAACAAAATGCTTTCAAACTATGACATCCAAATATGGGTAAACCCTAATTTTTATTATTTCTTATACCTGGAAATATTTTATAAAGTTCGTTGGAAGGAATCCAGGTGAAAGTCACTCACGTAAATGGGTCATTTTTTTGGGTAGGGGTAAAATAGTCTTTTTATTTAAAATTATGGTCAAAGTGAATTTTGATCACATGAAAAGTTTTAGAACTTCATAAATATCATGTTAGTAGGTTTAATTTCAATTCGGAACGCATTTAGTATATTTTTACGAAGTTTGGGACATAAAAGGCAAATGGGTCATTATACCAAAAGTCGGAAGGACTTTGCCAGAATCCGATCACCTATAATTCTTGTCAGTGTTGTAATAGAATTTTATGAGAAAAGATAGGTTGAATAACCCTAGAACAACAACAATCACATTTTTGCCCGAAAAGGGTTATTTTGCCAAAAAGGGCTAAATGGTCATTCCGTAAGAGAGCAAAAGAATTCTGCTATGTAACATCCTCAAATTTAAGTATTTCTCTAATACCATAGTATAATTATTTTATAGTATATCTTGAGTTTTGGATTGTAAAATATATAAGATAATTGTTAGAATTTTGGTTAAAGCCATTTTAGCAAAAAATGTGTCAAAATAACAATAAAGGATAAAATTGTTATTTTAAATGGACATCGATGAACTGAATGGAGATGACTGAGTTAAGGATTGTATTTTAGTTATTATTATAGGAAAATATAGGTTGGATAACCCTAAAATGACAAGAATCGCTAATTTGTTGAAAAAGGACAATACCCTAAAACTCAAATTTTTAGAAATGTTAAAAATATTGTTAAAAGTATGTAAAAAGAAATAAAATTAAGTTTAAAAAAGAATACCCTTAGAAAAAAAAAATGATCATTTTCTTTCCTAGGGACAAAATGATCATTTCATAAGAAAATTTTGAATTTCAAGTCACCAAAATTTAATAGACTAAAGTAAAAAATTTTGAAAATAACTTGAATAGCCTCATAATTTTTTTGGGAGGTTAATGTAAGCATTGGATAGTTAGTGGGTAGGAGTGTAATTTTTAAAAATATAAAGTTAGATAAAATTTTTTAACTTTTCAAAATTAAATAAAATCAACTTTTTCTTCTCTCTCTTACCATTACTTATTCTCTCCTTTCTCTTTCAAAATCATTCAAAATCTCACAATCTGTCCAATTAAACGCATTACCGCAAAAAAAAAAAAAAAAAAATTATTTTACGCATTGAGAGTTTTAATTTGATGGTAAAAGTTTTTATTTCATTAAGTTTTAGTTTATGAACTTGTTGAAAAGTGGTTTAGATGGTAGTTTTATAGTTTTAAATGGTGTTTTAGGTATTTTTTTTATAGTTTGAATTTGGTACAATTGTCATCAGCTTTAGATTTGAGGTCAAAACCCTAAACCCTAACTTGGTAATTTGGGAATTTTGTGGAATTAACGTATAATTTATGCAATTGAGTATTTGTAAAGTAGATTGAAGTGAATAAAATTGTGTAAAGAAGAAAAATTCAGTTTATGCATAATAGGATATATTCAGCCACTATTTATGGAACACTTAAATGCTTGATTTTAATGTATTTTGATACGTTTAACTATGTATAAATGTGTTCGAGAATAAATGAAATTAGTAGAAATTGGTTTGGATATATAAAATGGAAGAAAAATAAAAAAAAAAAGGCAAAATAGTCTATTTTGGGTACTATTTATTTGGTGTTGAATTATGTTATTTTGATGTATTTATGTATTAATAATTGTATTATGAAACAATAGAATTAATAGGAATTTGTTTGGATGTATACCTTAGTAGATTCTAGGGTTATCCATTCTTTTATTGCCTTTACTGTGCTAGAAAGACTAAATATAGAACCCTCTAATTCACCATATCTTATCCGGATAAAGATATTAGATAGGATAGGGTAAAAATTGAGATGATTCTCTAATATAAGCAGGTAGTAATATAAGATATAAAGTTAGGAGTAGATTTGATTGTGTTGCATATGCTTGATTTTGATATTATTTTAGGCATGAACCTTTTGGAGAAGTATAATGTAGAAATTGATTGCCGAAAGAAGAATGTCCGATTTCAGTTAGATGATGGGAATAAATTTAGTTTCGATGAGGGTAGACAACTTAGCATAATGATCAATAGCATGCAAGTTAGGAGTATGTTAAGAAAATGATATATGGGGTACTTAACTCATGTTGTAAATGAGAGTGAAGTGTTGGAATTGGGGATATAGGATGTTCCTATAGTAAATAAATTTTTAGATGTATTTCTAAAAGAGTTACCATGATTAGCTCCGAAACGAGAAGTGGAGTTTAGTATAAAGTTATAACCTGGTGCAGCCCCAATCTCAAAAGCTTTATACCATATGGCTCTAACTGAACTACAAGAATTAAAGAAGCAATTGCAAGAAGAAATATAGGTTGCTCCGGATGTGTACTGATTATAGAGAGTTGAATAAAGTAACAGTGAAAAATAAGTACCCACTGCCTTGGTTAAATGACCTCATCAATTGAAATGAGTGTTAGTATTTTTTAAAATTGATCTGAGGTCAGGATGTCATCAATTACGAATTACTGATAAGGATATATCCAAGACTACCTTTTACACTCGTTATGAACACTACGAGTTTGTTGTGATGCCTTTTGGGTTGACTAATACTCTAGTAGTTTTTATAGATTTGATGAATAAAGTATTTCATGACTATTTGGACAGATTTCTCATGGTGTTTATAGATGATATTTTGATATATTTTCGGTCGAAAAGTGATCATGCCCAGCATTTGATGTTTGTGCTATAGCTATTAAGGGAGCATAAACTGTATGCTAAATTCTCAAAAAGTGAGTTTTGGACGAAAAATGTACTATTTCTAGGACATGGTATCAAAAGAGGGGATAATGATGGATCCTAGTAAGGTAGAAGCAATTTTGAAGTGACAAAGGCCCAAAACAGTTAGAGAAGTAAGAAATTTTTTGGGTCTTACGGGGTATTATTGTGACACTCAGATATAAATAAACCCTAATTTTTATTATCTCTTGCCTTTGGAAATATTTTATGGAGTTATTGGAAGGAGACCGAGTGAAAATCGATTAAATAAGTTATTTTGTCGGGTAAGGGTAAAATAGTCTTTTCACTCAAAATTGAGGTCAAAGTGAGTTTTGAGTTTTGATCGCATAAAAAGTCTTAGAATTTCATAAATATTATGTTGGTATATTTAATTTCAATTCGAGACGCAGTTGGTATATTTTTGAGAAGTTGGAAATAAAAAAGGGTAAAATCATCATTTAATAAAGTTTTGATTGATCAAGCTAGATGTCAAGAATATAAATTAGTATGATGGAGTGTGTTAGAAGAAAAGATAGATTTTATAACAATAAGAATGCCAAATTTTCTATTTTGGACAAAAAGGGACAATTTTGCTAAAAAGAGCAAAATGGTCATTACGTTAAGGATTAGAAGGACTCTGCCAAGTTTTGATCACCCAGAACTCTTGTAAATGTTGTAAATAAGATATAGAAAAAGTGGAATTGAATTAGGATGTGAATTTCTCTATAAAGGATGAAAAAGGACTAAAGTGACCAATTTTCTTTATTAGGGGTAAAATGGTCTTTTCATGAGGAATTAGAAGAAAAAGTGGTAATTAAAATTGATGGACTAAAGTGAAAGAATATAAAAATAGCTTGGGTAGTCTCATAATTTTCTTGGGAGTTAAATGCAAGCTTTGAAATATTTTTGGACAATAGTATAATTTTCAAAAATATGGATTTGGATAAGATGGGTTGACTTTTCAAAATTAAAACAAAATGCACTTTTCTTCTTCTTTGCCGTGAGGTGCTTCTCCCTTTCTCTTTCAATTTTTTGGACAAAAATCAAGCAAAATCTTTTAATCCGCCCGATTAAACGCGTTACCTCAGAAGGAAAAGTTGTTCTACGCGTCGAGAGCTTTAATCTGACGGTAAAAGCTCTTGATTTCACTAAGTTTCAATTTATGGATTTGTTTAAAAGTGATTTTTAAAAGTGGTTTATAGTTTTTAATGGTGATTTAGGTGGTTTTGCGGTATTGGGAGGTTTAATCAAGCAATTAGTACATTTTAAAGGCAAAGAAATGTAATTTTCTTTTATGGAATTTGTGATTGGTGGTTGATTTGTATAGGAATGGATTTAGGGATGATGTTTAGATGAAATTGGGTATAGAATAATATATAAAATGGAAGAAAATTTGAAAGAGGGGCAAAATGGTAAATTTGGAGTACTATTCATCGAGCCTCTAAATGATATATTTTAACATGTTATGGTATGTTTGAATGTGTATAGGTATGTTAGGGAGCAAATGAAATTAGTAGGAATTGATTTGGGTAGACAAAATGAGGAAAAATTTGAAGGAAGGGTAAAATGGTAACTTTGGTTATTATTATGGAGATTTAGAAATATTTTGATGTGTTATGTATGTATAATACTTTATATGGTTGTTGGAATGCATAAATGAATTATTATTATGGCCGTGTGATCGGAGTGTGGTTAATAGAATTTAGAATAGATTGTAATATTCAGGACGTTGCACGTTGGTTGTCATAATAATTATAGTAGTTATAATTATTATGTAAATTTTCTTTATTAGTAAATGATGTATTGATATGGTTATCCATTAATATTGGATAATATACGATATATTTATCATGATAGTAAAAATTATAATTGTGATGAATAAATCCCAGTGAATTTGGTAGACTGAGTATTTACGAGTGTATGTGATTATAGAAGTGTTATGAATTGTTGGTTAGGTATCACTATTCGCAAGTGCATTATACATTCATTATGTGAACGAATTTCATATGCGCATAAAATCGAGATGTGAACGTTATTTATCATTTCTGTGTGTATAGGTACGCATATGTGGTATTTATTGTGCATGGTTTGAGTGTACAATAGTTTTCAAAAAAAAAAAAGAATGCATGGTTTAGGCTATGTGGTATTAATTGTGTAACTACATTAGTTATGGATCCGAATATTCAGATACCCTTCACACCCGCTGGCTTGGTTATAACCAAATTATATGATCGATCATATATAAAATATATGCTCAGTCCGATAGACGAGTGGTGTGAATGGATGAGGGTTGGGCGAATTTACTTTGTGGCCAAGATCCATAACTGTGTTAGCATGACCGGTCATATATTTGTCAATAATTTGTTAAAAATGTCATATGTTTTTTATTTCGAAATGCATGTAGATTTATTTATATTCTATATAATAACTATGAACATTATGTGGATAGTGATACAGAGTATATGGTCGGAGTGTATTTATCTCGTTAGATTATGTTAAGGCGATATGAATTTAATAACCTCTACGTCATCAGTATCGTATATGGTAGGGAAACAAATTCTGTACTAGAATATTATGTTTTCTTACTGAGTCGTTTCGCTCACCCTTTGTGGATTGTGGTTTTTACAGGTAATGTGACACCGCGGGATATGGATGCGAACTCTTCGACACGTTAACAGGGCTAGTATTTTGATGATGGGGGTATTTTTTGGTGTTAATGTATAATTATGCATATGTATCTATATATATAAACGTTGGTACAGTAAACTTGTATTTTTGGGTTACATACTATGGATTATGTGTGTAATCAGGATATTATACATATCCAACTTTCACACACATATATATATCTTTATGTTAAAAAAAAAAAAAATTCAGATTATATCTTATGTGGTTGATTTTAAATAGAGGGGTGTTACAATTATAGGAGATTTGTGCAAGGATTTGCATGGATTGCTAAGCCGATCACCGATCTAACTCGGCAAGAAACCCAGTTGCTTTGCTAAAACACTTGTGAGGAAAGCTTCCAAGTCTTGAAAAGGCGACTAACCACTACTCCTATTTTGGTATTACCTAAGAATGAAATAGAATATGATGTGTATTGTGATGCTTCATATCAAGGATTAAGGACAGTTTTGATGCAAAATAGGAAGGTGATAGTGTATGTATCGAGATAATTGAAGGATTATGAGACATGCTATTCAACCCATGATTTAAAATTAACAGCGGTTGTATTTGCCCTGAATATATGGAGACATTATTTGTATGGGGTTAAATGTAATATCTACACATATCACAAGAGCTTAAAGTACTATTTTACCTAAAAGAGCTTAATATGAGGTAGTGAAGATGGTTGGAACTTGTTAAAACTAGTATCAATCTAAAAAGGCGAATGTGATAGCGGATGCACTCAGTAGGAAGGTTGTGGTATCCCATTTGAGTGCCCAAAAAAGAGCATAACAGGAGATAACAGAGGAAAAATTAGAGGTGATAACGGGGCAAATCGCTAAATTAGAGATTTAACCCATTTTGCTAAAAGAGATAAAGGAGAAACAAGTTGTTGACAACTAGTGTCAGAACATTCGCCAACAGATGCAAGAGGGCCAAAAAACATATGTTCAAATTGTTGAAGATGAAGAGATTAAGATTAAAGATTCAAAGAATGAAGAAAAGCCCAAATAACTCTTTGGTTAGTCTATAGATGTCCACATTAAACCCGAAGCCCATTTTAACTGTTTTAAAAGTTTGTTACTAAAGGATAAAATAACAACTAGTTTTTGTTAGTTACTAAAAGACAAACATAATAACTAGTTTTTTAAATTTGAAAGATGTGCTGTTATATGTTATACCTAGTTGTTGGAAAAGTAAAGTAAGCTTGCACTCAGTATGTGTATGCTATGTACATATTCTAAGTCATTCAAGTGATAAATTAAGTGAGAGGAGCATTAAATACATCTTTTTAGGTTATTGTGTAGATACTAAGGGTTATAGGTGCTATAATCCCTTAACTAAGGACAAGTATATCTCTAGGAATGTTACTTTCATAGAAAATGACTCATATTTTGATAGGACCAGTAATGAAAAAGGTGTAGTAAAGGATCCATTTCCTTTAGCCATAATACACAAGTATGTACCACCATCTAGGGATAATGTTGATAACCAAGACCAAAATTTAAATAGTGATAATGTAGAATTACAAGATAAAGAGTCCAATGAAAGTGAAAATAGTAAAGAAAGTTGAGATGCACATTCACCTAGTGAAGTAAGAGAAGATTTACCTTTGTCATCTCATAGAATTAGAGAGGAGGAAAATCAAAATGAAACACCTAAGGATGAACAACCAAATGTTCAAACAGAGTCACCATCTATTAGTACACGAAGCGAGGGGGAGCATGTTATACCTACACAAGACCAAAATCCCCCACTTATGAGATCTCAAAGACTTCGGCAATCTTCATCAGAATAGATGAAGAATAGAGTGTTTTTCTCTGGTAATAAAGTAACCACACACCCTCTTGACCACTACTACATTTTAAAAAATGTAAAGGAGAGTTTTAGAGCCTTTTTAACTAAGGTAGATGCTATTAAAGATCCTAATAACTTTGAGGAAGTTAGAGAATCACCAATTTGGAGACAAGCCATGAAGGAGAAATTAGATGCTTTAGTTAAAAATAACACATGGGAATTAGTACCTTTACCTTTGGGAAAGAAGGTTGTAGGATGCAAATGGGTGTTAAGACTAAGTTAAATAGTGATGGAACCTTGGACAAACATAAGGCTAAGTTAGTGGCCAAAGGCTTTCCCTAAACCTATGGCTTAGATTATATAGAAACTTTTGCACCGGTTGCAAAAATGAACACTATTAGGATACTTCTCTCCTTAGCGGCTAATTCTAAAATTTATACAAATAGATGTAAAGAATGCTTTTTTGCAAGGAGAGTTAGAGGAAGAGGTTTATATGAGTTTGCCTCAAGGGTACGATGTTATGGTTCCTAATATACATGTTTGCAAATTGAAGAAAGCCATATATGGATTAAAGCAATCACCAAGAGCATGGTATAATAAATTGCATAATGCATTGTGTTCTCAAAATTTTAAAGTAAGTGACGCTGATCACTCATTGTTCATTAAGCACTCAAGTAAGGGATCTACCATTGTTCTTATTTTTGTGGATGATATTATCATCACTGGTTGTGACATAAATGGCATTAAGAAAATTAAAGCATATTTAAAGTGTACATTTGATATTAAGGATTTGGGAAACTTACAATATTTTCTAGGAATAGAAATAGCCTATTCCGATGAAAGGTTATTTCTATCCCAAAGAAAGTATGTTCTTGATTTGTTAAGTGAGACAGGAAAACTTGGAACAAAGCCAGCCGTAACATCTATGGAGGCACCAAGAAGGAAGAAAGAGGATAAGAAGTATGAAAAAGAGCATGGCAAGAAGGAACCATACAAGGACATCAAGCTTTATCAAAGATTTGTAGGTAAGCTTATCTATTTAACTATCACATGACTTGACATTGTTTTTTCTGTACAGCAGGTAAGTCAACACATGTCATGCCCAAAAAATATACACATGGAAATGGTAAATAGAATTTTGAGATACTTAGAAAAAGCACCAGGGCAAGGAATCTTAATGAGAAAAAATGGTCACCATAAGATATGTGCCTACACAGATGCGGATTGGGCTGGTAACTTTGAGGATAGACGATGTACCACTGGTTATTGCACATTCGTGGGAGGGAATTTGGTGACTTGGAAAAGCAAGAAGCAAATTGTGGTTGGTATGTACTACTAGTGAATTGGTTTGGATAAAATTATTAGTAGAAGACTTAGGCTTCTCAGTTTAAACACCTATGGATATGTATTGTGATAACAAGGCGACAACACACATTGCATTTAATTTTGTATTCCATGAAAGGACCAAGCACATTGAAGTTGATTGCCACTTCACAAGAGAAAAATACTTGAGCAAAGTGATTAACATGCCTTATGTGATGAGTAAATATCAACTTGCAAATATATTCACCAAACCATGTACTCAACAACAACTCCTCAAGGTGAGTTCCAAGTTGAACTTGTTCAATTTGTACGAGTCCAACTGGAAGGGGAGCGTTGAAGATGTAGAGATTGAGACTGAAGATTCAAAGAATGAAGAAAAGCTCAAATAACTCTTTGGTTAGTCTATTGATGCCCACATTAAACCTGAAGCCCATTTTAAGTGTTTTAAAAGCTAGTCACTAAAGGACAAAATAATAACTAGTTTTTGTTAGTCACTAAAAGACAAACATAACAACTAATTTTTTGAATTTAAAAAATGTGTTGTTATATGTTGTACCTAGTTCTTGGAAAAGTAAAGTAAAATTGTACCTAACTGTTAGGATGTTGTATATACAAACCCATCATATGTAAATATTGCAATATTAAATAAAAAAGCTTTTCTTTTTCCCTCTTGCTATATCTTTTATCTACTTCTATTTTCACTTGATTTTTTGTTGAATATTTGAAAACTTGAGCTAAACACTTAAATTTATTTAATTAACACAACTAAGTAAAAATATCCTTCGGTTCTAAGGTAGAGTGTGTTTGCCTCAAGATCTGGAACTCAAGAAGAAGGTAATTAGTGAGGCTCATGATATGTTCTACACTGTTCATCCTAAGGGTGTTAGGGTCTGGATTTTCGGCCCCCAAATTTTTCGCGGTCTAGGGGCGCCGATAGTTACTGTTCATGTGCGTATTTGCTGCCCTGATGCTTAAAACTTGAGTCCCTCGTTATTTTATGCCCCTAAACTCTTGTTTTGTGCTCAGTCACTTGATGGTAGATGCGATGGTGATGCGTAGATGCGTTGGTAAGGCAAGGCAGCTCTTAAAACCTCACAAACGGATATGTTGGAAAGGGAAGACAACTCTTAACCCTTCCGCAACTCCTAGGCAAGGAAGACAACTCTTGACCTTAACCTAAGCCCAAGTTAATCCTAAGAAACTCTTGAAGGATAACCAAAGATAAAGAAAGACAGCAATTATGCTGAACAATCTGCTGATTTGTTGATAATTTGAATAATCTGAAAGCCTAAACTCAATTACATGATGAATGGCTGTATTTATAATGATAGCAGCCTTATTTGACTCTAAAATAAACTCCTAATTCGACTATGAAAAGGATTCCTATGCTATCTATGACTAAACAAAGATAAATCTTATCCTATCTTATTGTTTGCTAATCCTATAAGTCTTCTAATTCTGCCTAAATACAAATTGTCGCCTTGCTGTGTCCTAGTGGACATCGAACTCTGACTTGCTGTCAAACTCTGTTGTTGACGAAGTCATACTGTCGTTAGAACTCCATTTGCTGCAGAATTCCTTCGCCTTTGCGGACAAGGCCAATCTCTCGATGGGTTTCCTCGCTCGCTGGATCGCGGGCCTCTGCAGCGTCTGGCGCGCCCATTTCCTCGCGATGCCTTCTTGCTGTTGGCGGCCTTCCTTATTGCTACTTGCGCTGGATGTTGCATACTGGCATATGCGTGTTGCTGATGTGCTGCGGATGATTGCTGATGATGTGTAGCGAAATGTCGTTGGTGACGTGCGTGTTTGCTGTTGTTGCCTGCATCCTTGTGCACAATGTCGCGCAAGGTTGCTATTGCTTGTTGCGTGTTTGCGCGCTGTTGGCGAGGATCTGTGTGCTGTGCTTGCGTGCTTTGTGCGGGTGCGTGCTGTGCCTACGCGTTCTGTGCAAGCACGCGTTTTGCCTGTGCGACCGTGCACTGTTCTGCCATGTTCTGTTCTGTCGTGCTCCCCACTGCCGCGTGCTGGGCTGGTGCGCGACATTTGCCTTGCCTGCGGAGTGTCTGCATCTTGCTGCGCTAAACACTGTGTCGCTGGTGAGCTTTCCCCATAAATGCTAGCCTTTGTGGCTATGCATGCTGCTTCTTGTTGCGCTCGTTGCCTCTCATGCTCATCCTGCCTACTTAGGTTCTCAACAATCCCCCTTTCTTGGCGAATTACCTTGTCCTCAAGGTAATGCATCGAATAACAGTGTGCCCTTTTGTCGGAAAATTTCTCGATGGTATTGTTCGTGCAATGGTGTTTTGTTGTTGGAGCCATTACCTTCCATGTGTGCTGTTTGCTGTTCCAATTGAAATGCATGGTCATTGCGCTGTAATCGTGTGTGATTCTCCCCACCGATTTCAGCCAAGCATTGCCTAACACAATGTCAAGGCCTGCCAAGGCTAGAACATGTAGTTCCGCTTTGATGTTGACACCTTAAATCTTCAATTTTGCTGCTTTGATCACTTGGGAACATAAAAGTTTTTGCCCATTGGCGACTTTAACCTCGAATGGCGCAATGCTCTTGGGTGTTAACTTAAGTTTTTTGACAAGCTTGTTGTTGATGTAGTTATGGGTGGCTTCGTTGTCTATCAACACAAATGCTTCTTTTCCGCCAATAGTTGCCATGAGTCGCATAGTTGTGGGCTTAGTTGCTGCTCGTTCTATATTGAAAGTGATTGCTCCTTTTGTCACATGTTCCAAGAAGTACACTCCTTCTGCATCTCCCTCGCTGTCTGTAGATGTTGCTTGATCTTCTTCACTGCCAGCATCATGCTCTTCATCACTTTCGAATTCTATGAGACTGATTTGTCCCTCTTTGCACTTGTGGTTTGGCTGCCACCGTTCGTTGCATCTAAGGCAAAGGCCTTTTTCGATTCTTTTCCTTACCTCTTCGGTAGATAATTTGATGGATTCGCTTGATTTTGGTGCTGCAACCTCACTGCTCGATGATGGTTTCGAGTATTCCTCAATATGCTTTGCTGATTTTGGGGCAACTTTATTAAGGTTTCTCCCATCGTTGATGAGTCTTGCTAGTCGGATGCATTGTCCCAGCGAAGTCGGGTCTCTCATCTTCACTTCTCAACTTAACCAAGGTGCAAGACCATTAATAAAAGTGCTTATAAGTGCGCTGTCCGGCCAATTTCTTACAAGTTCCGCTAGACGTTCGAACTCTTCAAGGTAGTTTTCAAGCGAACCATCTTGCCTAATCTTGGCCAATTGTCTTTCGTAATTCGTCATGCTAGATGGGCCAAAATGATTGATCAATTCTTGAGTGAATTTCGTCCAGCCTAGTCTCCTCCCTGCGCGAGCATGGGTAGACCTCAGCCAACACCACCATTGGTTGGCTCGCCCACATAGATGATATGAAGCAAAATCAACGCGTTCCTCCCTTTCTACTCCATGCTTCTCGAAATAAAACTCGACTTTAGAGATCCATTTGGTTAGATCCCCCTTCTCAAACATGGGAAACTCAATATTTACCTTCGGCTTGATGTAGTTTCCATGGCCAAAATTCTGTTGCCTAACGTCCCTTCTCGGTGGCTGCCAATGCGCTGCCTCAGGTTAACCTTGCGACCTCCTTGGCTGCCATGATGATGGCCCCTCATCCATGATGTCTTCGTCGCTAATCTGCTCATAGCGGTCGAGTGATGGGCTGAAGGTGGGCAACGCTTCTCCTCTGCTGCCTAAACTCGTCCGTCAATTCCCCCTTTCTTGCGAAGGAAGATGGTCGTGGTCATTTTATTCGTCGCGTTCATGGGGCCTCACAATTTGAGACTGCAGCCTTCTGTGTGGTTGGGGTAGTGTGACATTCCTTGCTGCTGTTTCCTCTAGGCATGTCCCTCCTTATTTGCCCCACAAAATGAATAACAGAAGCCAGTTGATATCCCAGGTTGCCTAATTGCTCAGTGACGGTGCGTTGGTTTCTTTCTAGGGCCATAATTCTTCGATCGGTTACAGCAGAATCCTTGCCAGGGGATTCTTGCTGCGATGGTTTTTGATGCGGCTGTTATTGCTGGGATGTCATAGTGATGATGCCAAGTCTCTCAACGAATAATGACAGCAGTAGTTGTTGAAGCTTGCTGCCTAGCGAAACCTTTCAACAAAACTTCTCAATGAATTTCCAAATGAAAGCACCGATTGTTGGAACTTGCCGTCCAACGAAACTTCTCAATGAGAGCACCAGTTGTTGGGGTTCGGATTTTCAGCCCCCAAATTTTTTGCGGTCTAGGGGCGTCGATGGTTACTGTTCACGTGCGTCTTTGCTGCACTGATGCTTAAAGCTTGAGTCCCTTGTTATTTCATGCCCCTAAACTCTTGTTTTGCGCTCAGTCACTTGATGGTAGATGCGATGGTGATGTGCAGATGTGTTGGTGAGGCAAAGCAACTCTTAAAACCTCACAAACGGATATGTTGGAAAGGGAAGACAACTCTTAACCCTTCCGCAACTCTTAGGCAAGGAAGACAACTCTTGACCTTAGCCTAAACCCAAGTTAATCCTAAGAAAACTCTTGAAGGATAACTGAAGATAAAGAAAGATAGCAATTATACTGAACAATCTGCTGATTTATTGATAATTTGAATAATCTGAAAGCCTAAACTTAATTACATGATGAATGGCTGTATTTATAATGATAGCAGCCTTATTTGACTCTAAAATAAACTCCTAATTCGAGTATGAAAAGGTTTCCTAAGCTATCTATGACTAAACAAGGACAAATCTTATCCTATCTTATTATTTCCTAATCCTATAATTCTCCTAATTCTGCCTAAATATGAATTGTCGCCTTGCTGTGTCCTAGTGGACATCGAACTCTGGCTTGCTGTATCCTACTTGCTGTTGAACTCTGTTGTTGGCGAAGTCCTACTGTCGCTAGAACTCCATTCGCTGCAGAATTCCTTCGCCTTTGCGGACAAGGCCAATCTCTCGATGGGCTTCCTCACTCGCTGGATCATGGGCCTCTACGGTGTCTGGCGCACCCATTTCCTCGCGATGCCTTCCTGTTGCTGGTGGCCTTCCTTGTTGCTGCTTACGCTGGATGATGCATATTGGCATATACGTGCTGCTGATGTGCTGCAGATGATTGTTGATGATGTGCAGCGAAATGTCGTTGGTGGCATGCGCGTTTGCTGTTGTCGCTTGCATCCTTGTGCACAATGTCGCGCAAGGTTGTTGTTGCTTGTTGCGTGCTTGCACGCTCCTTGCTTGCTGTTGGCAAGCATTTGTGTGCTGTGCTTGCGTGCTTTGTGCGGGTGCACATTGTGCTTGGTTGTTCTGTGCGGGCACGCGCTGTGCCTGCACGAGCTGTGTGGCCGTGCACTGTTCTGTCGTGCTCTCCGTTGCCGCGTGCTGGGCTGGTGCGCGACATTTGCTTTGCCTGTGGCATGTCTGCATCTTGCTGCGCTAAACTCCATGTTGCTGGTGAGCTTTCGCCGCAAATGCTACCCTTTATGGCTATGCATGCTGCTTCTTGCTGCACTCGTTGCCTCTTACGCTCATCCTGCCTACTTAGGTTCTCAACAGAGGGTGTAAAGATGTATCAGGATCTTAAAAAAAACTTATGGTGGAATGGAATAAAGAAGGATATAGGAGATTTAATGCCATCTGAGTGATAATAGATAGATTAGCCAAGACAGCTCACTTTATTCCCGTGAAGAACAACACCAATATGGATTAGTTATCACAGATTTATATTTGAAAAATGGTAAGATTGCATGGAGTGCCTAAAACTATTGTGTCAGATAAAGATTCTCGATTTGTATTAGCTTTTTGGGGGAGCTTATAAAGAGTATTAAGCTCAATTAGCCTTTAGTACTGCCTATTACCCGCAGACAAATGGGAAAACTGAAAGAGTTAACTAGATTATAGAAGGCATGTTGAGGGCATGTTGTTTGGATTATCAAGTGTCATGGCATGATATGCTATCTTTAATGGAATTTACGTATAATAATAGTATTGATGGAGATGTGTATTCAACCACTATTCATTGAGTCTCTAATTGTTTGATTTTAATGTGTTACGATATGTTTTAATGTGTATAGGTGTGTTAGAGAATAAATAAAATTAATAAGAATTGATTTGGATGTATAAAATGAAAGAAGATTAAAAAAAGGACAAAATGGTAGATTTGAGTACTGTTTATTATGCCTTAAATGATGATTTTTTTCTATGATTATGTATTAATAATTGTGTGGTGAAGTAATGAAATTGATAGGAATTGATTTGATTAGTTAAAATGGAAGAAAAATGAAAAAATGGTAGAATGAGAATTTTGACTACTATTTTGATGACCTTAATTATTATTTTTATGGTATGTTTATACGTTTAGGAGTGTGTTGTGAAACATTGTAATTGGTAGCATTTGAGTTAGATGGACAAAACGAGAAAAATTGAAAAAAAAGAAGATAAAATTGTAATTTTGGTTACTATTGTAAAGATTTAGAAGTGTTTTGATATGATATGTATTTATAATGTTTTATATATATTGTTGGAATGTGTGGATGAATCGTTATTATGACTGTGTAATCAAATCGTGATTAACAGAATTTGGAATAGTTTGTAGTAACTTTGGCAATGCATGTTAGTTATTATAATAATTATAGTAATTATAATTATTATGTAAATTATTTTTAATAGTGAATGATGCATTAACGTTGGATAGTTATACAATATGTATATTGTGATGGTAAAAATTGTAATGATCATAGATAAATCCTAGTAAATATAGTAGACTGGGTATTTGTGAGTGTATGAGATTATAAAAGCGTTATGAATTTTTAGTTAAGTATCACTATCTAAAGGTGTATTATGCATTTATTATATGAACGAATTTCATATGTGCATGAAAATTGAGATTTGAACACTATTTATCATTTAAGTGTGTATAGGTGTGCATATGTGGTATTTATTATGCATGGTTTAGATGTACAATGGTTTTCGAAAATGAATGCATGGCTTTGGGTCATGTGGTATTAACTGTATGGTTGCATTAATTATAGATCCGGATATTCAAATACCCTTCACACCCGTTGGATTGGTTATAGCCAGGTTATATGATTGATCATATGTAAAATATACGCTCAGCTTGATAAACGAGTGATGTGAATGGATGAGAGTTGTGCGGATTTACTTTGTGGCCATGATCAATAATTGTGTTAGTATGACCAGTAGGATATTTGTCGATAATTTGTTAAAAATGTCATATGATTTTTAGGTTACATACTATAGACTATGTGTGTAATTAGATTATTATGCATATCCAGAGTTTCCATGTATATATATATACACACACACAAAGACACACCATGGATTAAGCATTAGAAAACAACCTAAATTCAATTTAAGTCAAGGAACACATTTATAGCCAAAATCTAGAAGGCCTATTACAAGCGTATAGAGAAAGTAGACATAAGAAAATAAATAAACTAGCTGTTTAAACAATGACCATTGTGCTTAATAGCTATTATGAACAGTAATGGCCTAAAAATTTAAAATACTATTTGTTACAAAGTCATATATATAAACACATCATTGTAAATAAAAAAGATAGAAAAATGTTTCCTTGATCTTTCACCAACACTTTCTTTCACATTTGAATCTTCTTCATTTCTTCATTTATATATTTTTTACAATAATTTACTTTAAATCTTCACAATTTTCTTCGAAAATGCACCAAAATGCTTTTCAGCATCATCATTTAATGCATAAATATTGTAAAGTGCATTGAAGAGTCCCTGTTCTTGTTGAAAATTATATAACACACCTTAAAATGTCACCATTGAACTCCAAATTGCACTAAACTTCTAGTAAACATCTTCATTTTCTTTTAAAATGCATGTAAATGGCACAAATTGTTTTAAAACATATGCGATTATATCAAAAACTAAATAACATGCTTTAAATCATCACAATTTTTATTAAAAATGCAACAAAATGCTTTCAAATGTCACCATTTTAATGCATAAATACTATAAAGTGCCTTGAAGCATCTCCGTTCATGCAGAAAATGATATAACATGCCTTAAAACATCACCATTGACCTCAAAAATGCAATAAATAGCTTTCAAACATCTTTATTTTCATTAAAAATGCATGAAAATGGCACCAATTGTTTTATAATATGTGTGATTTCATGAAAGATCAAATAATATGCTCTAAATCATCACAATTTTTGTTAAAAATGCAACAAAATGCTTTTGAATGTCACGATTTAACACATAAATGCTATAAAGTGCCTTGAAGCATTTATGTTCATGTCCGAAATGATATAACGTGAATTAAAAATCACCGTTTAACCCAAAAATGCACTAAATGGCTTGCCAACATCTTCGTTTTCTTTCAAAATGCATGTAAAATGGCACAAATTGTTTTAAAAGATATGCAATTATATCAAAAACTAAATAACATGCTTTAAAAACATCACAATTTTCGTAAAAAAATGCAACAAAATGCTTTCAAATATCACTATTTAATGCATAAATGCTATATAGTGCCTTGAAGCATCGCTATTCATGCCGAAAATGATATAACAAACCTCAAAACACGACCATTGACCTCAACAATGCAATAAATAGCTTTCAAACATCTTTGTTTTCATTAAAAACACATGAAAATGGCCCCAATTGTTTTATAATATGTGCAATTTCATGAAAAATCAAATAAAATGCTCTAAATCATCACAATTTTTGCCAAAAATGTAACAAAATTCTTTCAAACTGTTGAAAATGATAGTTACAGCAACTAATTAGATTTTGGTTGACTC
>CP135544.1:3386256-3429637 GCA_032402905.1 Khaya senegalensis
GAATCAACCAAAATCTATATTAATTGCTATAACTATCATTTTCAACAAAAATAAAGATGTTTGCAAGCCATTTAGTGCATTTTTGTGGTAAATGGTGATGTTTTAAGGCACATTATATCATTTTTGACAAGAACAGAGATACTCCAAGGCCCTTTATAGCATTTATGCGTTAAAATTGTGACGTTTGAAAGCATTTCATTGCATTTTCGGAGAAAATAGTGAAGATTTAAAGCATGTTAGTTGGTTTTTGATAAAATCGCACATGTTTTAAAACAGTTTGTGCCATTTACATGCATTTTCAAAGAAAACAAAGATGTTGACAAGTTGTTTAGTGCATTTTTTAGGTGAATGGTGATGTTTTAATTCATGTTATATCATTTTCGGCAAAAACAAAGATACTTTAAGGCACTTTATAGCATTTATGCATTAAAAGGTGACGTTTGGAAGTATTTTATTGCATTTTTGGTAAAAATTATGAAAATTTAAAGCATGTTATTTGGTTTTTGATAAAATCGCACATGTTTTAAAACAGTTTGTGCCATTTACATGCATTTTTAAAGGAAACAAAGATGTTTACAAGCTGTTTAGTGCACTTTTGAGGTGAATGGTGATGTTTTAATTCACGTTATATCATTTTTGGCAAGAACAGAGATACTTTATAGCATTTATGCATTAAATGGTGACGTTTGAAAGTATTTTGTTGTATTTTTGATAAAAAAAAATGTGATGATTTAAAGCATGTTATTTGATTTTTGATAAAATTGCACATGTTTTAAAACAATTTGTGCAATTCACATGTTTTAAAACAAAGTTGTTTGAAAGTTGTTTCGTGCATTTTGAGGTCAATGGTGACATTTTACATCAAGTTATACCATTTTTGGCAAGAGAAGTGATGCTTCAAGGCACTTTATGTTGAAGATGAAGAGATTGAGAATGAAGATTCAAAGAATAAATAAAAGCCCAAATAACTGTTTGGCTAGTCTATGGATGACCACATCAAGCCCAAAGCCCATTTCGAGTGTTTAAAAAACTAGTCACTAAAAACAAAATAACAATTAGTTTTTACTGGTCACTACAAGACAAAATAACAACTAATTTTTTAAATTTCAAAGATGTATTGTTGTATGCTGTACCTAATTGTTGGAAAAGTAAAGCAAACTTGTACCAAGCCGTTAGAATGTTGTATATATAAAACCAAAGTGTGTAAATATTTGAAGATGAAATAAGAAAAAAAGTATTCATTTTCTCTCTTGATATATTTTCTATCTACTTGTATTTTTACTTATTTTTTGTTGAATCTTTGAAATCATAAGCTAAACACACTCAAATTCATTTAATCAACAGTTTATAGCATTTATGTGTTAAATGGTGGCATCCTAAAGCATTTTATTGCATTTTTGACAAAAATTATGATGATTGAAAGCAGGTTATATGATTTTTGATAAAATCGAACATGTTTTAAAATAATTTGTGACATTTTCGTACATTTTAAAGGAAAATGAAGATGTTTGAAAGCCGTTTAGTGCATTTATAAGGTAAATAGTGATATTTTAAGACACTTTATATCATTTTCGACAAGAACAAAGACACTTCAATGCACTTTATAGCATTTATGCATCAAATGGTGATGTTCCAACGCATTTTGTTGCATTTTTTGGAGAAAATTGTGCAGATTTAAAGCATGTTATTTGATTTTTAATAAAATCGCACATATTTTAAAATAGTTAGTGCCATTTTCATGCATTTTTATTGAAAACAAAGATGTTTGAAAGCCATTTATTAAATTTTTGAGGTCAATGGTGACGTTTTAAGCACGTTATATCATTTTCAACGAGAACGAAGATGCTTCAAGGCACTTTATGGCATTCATCAGTTAGATGGTGAGGTTGTAAAGTAGTTTGTCGCATTTTGCCAAAAATTGCGATGATTTAAAGCATGTCATATGATTTTCGATAAAATCACACATGTTTTAAAACAAGTTGTGCTATTTATATTCATTTTTAAAGAAAACGAAGATGTTTGCAAGCTGTTTAGTGCATTTTTAAGGTAAATGGTAATGTATTAAGGCATATTATATCATTTTCGACAAGAATAGAGATGCTCTTGTTGGATTGAAATGCTCATGACATGCATAAAATCAAAATTTGTGTTTATTGAAATATTTTCATAAACACATGGTGGACCAAATAATCATATATTATATATATGCATAAATGACAAATATTATATGAGTTTTTGATACTTACTTAATGAGGGATGATGGAAAACCTTTAATTGCATGAAGTCTCCACAATTTGCACCACCAAATGGACTTGGAGAAACATGGCCAACTTGGGAGAAATTTAGGATTTATAGCAAGTTTTTTCTTAAGCAAAAATGGTCAAGTTCATGTATATATAAATGAAAAAATTCATGCCTTTTCATTTTTGCCCTTATTTTTTAATTAAAAGTGCATAGGTGGCATGGATAACATGGTCACTATTACATAATTTTTATTTTATACATTTAAATCCTTGAATTTAAATGCAAATATTTGACTAACTTTTAACCAAAGTGTAATTAAGTATATATACATGGGCTAATGTGTAATTATTTTATAATTATACATTTTCATTTAGATCCTTAGATAATCAATATTATCAATTTGATAATATAACTGACAATAAATTATATTTTTATACAAACTCAAGAAAATCCTTTAAACATTTTAAAGAATTCATAAATATATATATATATATCGAATATATATATTTATTTCAGCCTAAATATTATCTCAAAGGTGCTAGCCTCTATTCTTGATAATATTATCACTCCCAAATGCTTTTCATTGTCTTTGGTTATTGGTGTGATCATGTGGGTTCATTGTGGAATAGTCGTGAACTTATTCCGAACATTTTGGATTTATCAAACTATTTGATTGTTTAATGACTATGGTTACATCTAGCAATGTGCCATAACCCCTAATTCATAATAAAGTCATACTTCACATTTTCCATCTTCATTGTACATACCGTGTAGGTAAAGTCCTTTCGTTATTTAATCCCAATCAATTCATGGTTCATGGTACGTCAAAACTTTTTACCAATAAAATTACAAACCATCGATCTATATGCGCTGAACTTGTCACCACGAACTCTTTCGTATGACATTTGATCACTCTGACCAAAGATTTACTTTTCAACCATTTATCAATATTTGTCTAAGAACTCAAATCTGGATTGAATCAGTGGAAACTTCGATCCTATACTTATCAAGTCAACGGATCCCCATCTTGACTATCACACATTTCTAAATATAAACAATACATGACCAAACTGGTTGTATCATACAAGACGTGACTAGTCTCGTACTTATTCACCATATGAATCATATGCATCAATACTGGATTCGTCAGTGATGTCTCAAGTCAAAGAATAACATAGCACACTAGTAGAATTACATGATAAATCATTGACTACATACAATACCATGTGATTTATCATTATGTGGTCATATTCAAATAAATAGTTCTCCAATTATTTATTCCATACTAATGTCCTAATAACATGACCATTACATTACCTGCACTAATATCATCTCATAATATTCACCGAAGACATTTAGTATGGTTGCTATGTGATATCGTTATCCAATCGATATTACTTTTGTAGGGAATAACTTTGATAATATCATTTAACTATCACAAAGATACTTTATTTATATGCATGACTAAATAAAGGAAATAGTATATATCTGTGAATAAAGAACTCTTTCTTTTATTAATATATATATAATATATGCACAAAACAAATGTATCCCTAAAGCCAATAACACAAATGGCTTCTAGGGCATGCTCTAACAACTCCTACTTGCACTAAAGTCATTCACTATAGTATCTCATACCCATATTCTCAAGATATAAGTCTAGCTATTTCTGTGTTATCACTTTAGTTAGTGGGTCAGCCACCTTATTCACTGAAGATACGTTCTATATTATAATTTTTCCAACTCCAATGAACTCTCTCAAAATGTGATATTTACGCTGAATATACTTAGACTTTTAATGTGCTTTTAGTTCCTTTGCTTGTGTAATAGCTTCAATATTGTCACAGTACACGGTTATCGGATAACCTATGTTAAGAATCACACAAGTTTAGATATAAATTTTCGCATCCAAATAGCATCTTTTGCTATTTCTAAAGCGGTAATAGTTTCAACTTCTATTGTGAAGTCTGCTATCATAGTTTGTTTGAAACTTTTCCAACTAATAGCTCCTCCATTACATACAAAAATGAATGCTGAGATAGACTTTCTATCATCAACATCTGACTAAAAATTCATGACTAAGTATCCCTAAATGCTCAACTCTTGACATTCACAACTCAGAACCAAATCCTTAGTCCTTCTCAAGTACTTAAAGATCGATTTCACAGCTAACCAATGTTTCTCTTATGTATTAGCCTAATATCTACTTATAACACTTATGACATATGCTATATCAAACCTTGTACATAGCATTGCATGCATCAAACTACTTATTACCAAAGCATAAGAGATATTACGCATCTGCTATTACTCTTCATCAGTCTTTGGACCCATATCTTTAGAAAGTTCAAGACCATGGATGAAAGGCAGGAGTCCTCTCTTAGAGTTCTCCATGTTGAACTTCTTCAACATTCTTTCTATGTACAATTTTTGGAATAATTTAATTATCTTTTTTACTCTATCTCTATAGACACGAACTTTAAGGACAAAAGTCACCTATCCCTAATCTTTCATAGGGAAATTTCTGGATAATCAGATATTTACCTCAGTCATCATGCCATTATCATTGCCCATCAGTAAGATATCATCAACATATAATATAAGGAACATAATGGCATGATCTCTAACCCATTTCTAAACATGAGTTCATCTAGGTTTTTCATAAACCCATACAATTTGATCACCTTATCAAATTGTATATTCCAGCTCCTAGAAGCTCACTTTAATCCATAAAT
The DNA here is from genome assembly GCA_032402905.1 of Khaya senegalensis. Classification (NCBI taxonomy): domain Eukaryota; kingdom Viridiplantae; phylum Streptophyta; class Magnoliopsida; order Sapindales; family Meliaceae; genus Khaya; species Khaya senegalensis. The sequence continues at coordinate 3,391,236 of CP135544.1, forward strand.
AGATCAATGCAACTTGTATACCTTATTTTTATCTGCAGTGGATACAAAACCCATAGGCTATTCTATATAAATATTTTCCATAAGATACTTGTTGAGGAAAGCAGTTTTTACATCCATCTATCAGATCTCATAATCATGGTATGCTGCAATGGCTAGCATAATCCAGATAGACTTAATCATAACTATTGGTAAAAAGGTCTCCTCATAATCTAACCCTTGTTTCTAAATAAAACCTTTCGCCACCAATTTTGCTTTATAAGTCTTTACCTTGTCATCATTGCCAATCTTTCTCTTGAAGATTCATTTACAACCAATAGAAACTATTCCTTCTGGTGGATTCACAAGTGTCCAAATTTGATTGGTATACATGGACTGAATTTCAGACTCCATTGCTTCTAGCCATTTCTTTGAATCTGTATCTAGGATAGTTTCCTTATAACTTCTAGGATTATCATCATGTTCAATTTCTTCCACTAAGTATGAGTCACACTTATGCTCATGGAGAAACCGGTATCGTTTTAGAAGTTTCGATACTCTAGAAGATCTTTGAACTAGAATCAGTACTGAGGCTTGCTGACCGGATGATCTAGCTACAGTAGTGTTGGTCTGAGGCACTGAGGACTCTTCCTCAAGTTCAATATTTCTACATACATCAGTTTCTTCGAAGAACTCATTCTTTAAAAAGTAGGCATTTCTACTTATTGATATTCTCTGATCAGAAGGGAAGTAGAAATAATATCCCAAACTATCTTTAGGATATCCAATAAATTGATCCTTTTATGATTTCTACTCTAACTTATCATTATTAACTAATTTAATATAAGTTGGGTAACCCCAAATTCTCATATAATTGAGACTGGTTTCTTACTACTCCATATCTCATACAGAATCTTTTGGATTGATTTCAACTAGATTTTATTCAAGATATGCACAACAGTCTATAGGGCATAACCCCATAAATACAATGGCAAATCTGTAAAACTCATCATAGATCGCACCATATCCAATAAGGTATGATTCCTTTTTTTTGCTACACCGTTAAGTTATGGAGTATAGAGAGGAGTCAAGTGAGAAACTATTTCATTTTTTGTCAAAAATTCTCAAAATTTCATACTCAAGTATTCACCTCTGTGATCTGATCGCAAAGATTTAATACTCTTTCTCATTTGCTTTTCCACTTCATTCTTGAATTTCTTAAATTTTTTAAAGGATTTAGATTTGTATTTCATCAAATACACATACCCATACCGTGAGATATCATTAGTAAAGGTAATAAAGTAGTCAAACCCTCCTTGAATTTGTTTATTAAATGGTCCACACACATTTATATGTATAAGTTTCAACAGTTAACTAATTCTATCCCCTTTACTCTTAAAGAATGTTTTGGTCATTTTACCTCGAAGACATGACTCATAAATTGGATAAGGTTCTGAACCTAATGAGCCTGAAATCCCATTTTCTCTAAACTGAATCATGCTTTTTTCTCCGATATGACCTAATTTGTGATGCCACAGAACTTTATGGTTTATCTCATTTCGAGCTCTTTTCTTGACGAGATTTAACAGAGACTGTGTTGCATAGCAAAAATATATACAAACCATTTGTTTTTGTTGCTTTGCCAATCAATACATTTTTCAAATGTATCAAACATTCATTCTCATTAAACTATACAGTGTAACCTAATTTACATAATATAGAAACGAAAATGATGTTTTTATTGGCCTTAGTAAAATACAACACAGATTCTAAACTTAAAATGTATCCAGTCGCCAGTCTAGGAAAGCATGATCCTCTGACCTCTGCAGCAACAGTTGCTCCATTAGCCATCCTCAATACTATCTCATTTTTTTATAATGTAGAACTATTCTGCATTGCCTGTAATGAGACACATACATGAGTTGTTGTTGTTGAATCGACTATTCACGATTAATTATCTGAAATAACATTTATTTCATAATCAATCATATAATAGCTATACATATCTGACTTAGTCTTCTTAAGACTTTCTAGATATTAAGGATAATTTCTCTTCTAGTGGCTAGGTTTCCCACAATGAAAACAATTTCCTTTGTCTTTGACTTTCTCCATTTTGGATTGAACTTTCTTAAAGTCCTTATTTGGACAAACTTTTGGCCATTTTTTAGCTGGCTTCTTTGACTTCGTACTAGTCCTACTAGTTGAAGCCATATGGATATCCTCATGTTCTTTCCCTCTATTTATTTGCTTGTAAAATTGTTGAAGCTCATTGAGCAACTTTTGAAGAGTTTGCTCAATCTTGTTCAAATTATAACTAGTTATAAACGATTTATAATTAGAAGGGAGGGACTGGAGAATCAAATTTATCTTGCTGCGATTAGGCATGATCACACTATATCCATCCAACTGACTAATATGATTTTTCATCTTAATGATATGGTCATCTAGAGGCATTCCCTCTCTAAGCCTCATACTGAAGAGGATAGCACATAGCTAATATTCCTTCACTCGAGAATTACCACCGTACAACTATTGTAGGGTGGTGAGGATATTATAGGCACTATAAAATCTCTCATGTTGGATCTGAAGCTCTCTATTTATGGACACGAGCATGTATATAAGAACTTTTCGATTATCATCGTGCCATCTCTCATATGCTTCATGTTCATCACGTGAAGCATTACTGTTTATCTTAAGTGGAAGAGGAGTTTCCAAAACATAGACAAGTTTTTCGAAATCTAGAACAATTCTGAGATTTCTGAGCCAATCATTAAAATTCTACTCCGTCAGAACATTGTTGTCCAATATTCTCAAGAGAGCATTGTTCGATATTTTGTATGTATTATATCACAAATATGAGAGACTATGAGAAAAAAAAAAGTATCAGTTAATGTTTTGTATATGTCCAAACAATTTGAACAATAACAATTAAATATTTTGAATATTATAATATAATACTAATCAAATTAGTTTTCACTATTTAATTCAAATCCTACACTCAAATAATCATATACAAATCCTACGCTCCTTACGTCCAGATTCAAAAGTTTCAATGGAAATTTTATATTTAGTGGGGAATTAAATTCTTATCAAAATTAATCAATCTCACATTTTAAAAGCGTGGCTAATTAATCTTAATAAGTGAGAAACTCTTTCCTATTATATCTCATGTAAGATATGATTTATTTTTCTTACCCTAACATCAGACACCTCACATTTTAGAATCTTAGTATCCTTAGTAAGTTAAATCCAAACCATTATACTTCCTAAAATGTACCTCTCATCTGAACCTCACATAATAGAAATTTTTGGCCAGATAATACTCTACACTCAAGAACCAAATAATTAAATTCTATAATATTAATATTGCACTCTTTACATTTTAAAATCTTTGAATACAATATTAAGCTCTAGAACTCGTTATTATCCCACTATTGGAGGTATGAATTTAATAATTTAATATTAATATATTAGTCTCATATGTATCAAATACATATCTCAAACATACAAATAAATATTTATTTATTCATCTGATGAATAAATAGATATTAACATTTGTAGATATATTATATATACAAATATTCATGTTTTATTCTAAATAAAATATTTAATGCATGTCACATTAATAATTCTCTAATTATTAATATATGTCTAACACTTTACACGTTATAGATAATTTTTGTTGATTTACTTGATTTTCAAAAAATTCTTATCTCACAACTAATTTTCAATATTTGTTGTGTTAGTTTTTGTGATTTTGTGGAAACTAGACAAACTAGTAACCACGCTATGCATATTTTGTTATTAAATTAACCTAATGTTTTATTTTGATATTGTTATGTATTTTTCCATATTGGAATGTACACATACGCAAATATCATATATAGAACCGTACACGTTATCATTGTGTTGTATATAAATAAATACAAGCATGTGCATCCAATGCTTATATATATGTTAAGAAAAATGCATAACTCACATATGTGGAAAAAATATATTAATGAAGAAATAAAGGAAATTCAAATGTGAAAGAGAGTATTGATAAAAGAATAAAGAAGCTTTGTTCTATCTTTTTCATTTACAATGATGTGTTTACATACATAAGTTTGTAACAGTTAATTTTTCAAATTTTTTGATTGTTACTGTTCACAACAGTTACTGTGCACAACGATCACTATTTAAACAGCTAGTTTATGTCTTCTTGTGTCCACTTCCTCTCTATGCTTGTAATGTACCTTTTAGATTATGTAAAATGATGACGAGTCAACCAAAATCTATATTAGTTGATATAACTATCATTTTCAACACTCCCCCTTAAGTTGGGCTTGAACAAATTGATCAAGTTCAACTTGCTAATGAATTTGTGGAGTTGTTGAATACTTGGAGGTTTGGTGAATACATCCGCCAATTGATCTTCACTCTTGACGTAAGGCATTGAGATTGTCTTGTTCAAATACTTTTCTTTTATGAAATGACAATCTACCTCTATGTACTTAATCCTCTTATGAAACACTGGATTGTTTGCAATATGTATTGCCGACTTATTGTTACAATGTAGTTTCATGGGTGCCTCCACCTTAAAATCCAAATCTTCAACCAATGCCTTCAACCATATCAATTAGTGGTTGAAGCCATTGCTCTATATTCAGCTTCGGCACTTGATTTGGCCACCACAGTTTGCTTTTTACTCTTCCAAGTTACCAAATTCCCACTAACAAAAGTGCAATATCCAATTATAGACTTACGATCTTCAGTACTTCTTACCCAATTGGCATCCGTGTATGCTAGAATTTGGTGATGTCTACGTTTTTTCATGAGTATTCCTTGTCCTGGTGCTCCTTTAAGATATTTAAGTATTCGGTTTACCATTTCTATGTGATTGGTTATTGGACATGTCATGAATTGGCTCACCTGATGATATGAACATCGAAAGGAACGAATCATCACGGAAGCGAAGTTTCAAGGAAAGTCTAAGAATTAAGTATTTCGGAAGGTTTCAACGCCATAAGAACTTTGTTGATGGAACAATAAAGAATTTTTGATAAGTCTAGGTAGAACGCCACAAGCAAGTTTGATAAGTTCTAAGTTGTAAAAAAAAACAATGAAGAGAAAATAATTCCTTACAATTTTTTTTGTCCAAAAAATTCCCTTCCATTGAAAAAAAGAAGACTATTTATAATAATCTTAAATTAATCCTAGTAGAATTAGAATAAAAAGTTTCCTAAACTAATAAAGAGTAATTTAGGAAAATATATGAAAGTTTACAAAATTAAAAACTCTAATAATTAATACATAAAGTATAAATTTGGCTAAGATTTGATCTTGCACTCAATTGCTTGCATCCTTCTTTACTTGTCTTTAGAATATCCAGATTTGTATGATTTATTGAGATCTTCTTAATTAATGCACTTTGACTAAATCTCACAGTTAATGGAGCTTCTTTTGAACATATCCTACAAAATAAAATTAGCCAATTATTAGATAACTCAATTAATAAAGACAATTAAAATAAATTAAGCTAATTAACTTCCTAAATAATAGCTAACTTTTCTAATTAATTATTTAAAATATACATAAATAACAGTAATAAGCCGCGAGACTCCCCCAATGTCGCTGCGCGCCCTATTTTCACACAAAAACTTTTGAATGTGCGTAAAGAGGACTGTTTTAAGTTTTTTTGCATGACTCCTTGTTATAGGTCTACTAGGCCACTCTAATGGTTCCATTGACTCATGATTAGTTATTTTGACCTTGTTGACATCGAAGACTTCTAATTGACTTTCATTTGCTCCTTGATTTGCATCATTCCTTCCCTCCACGAATCATCATCACCTATTTCAAAAGGAAAAAGGTCAAAAACATTAAATGTAGCACTAACACCATACTCACCTCGAAGATCAAGTTTATATGCATTGTCATTAAGACGTTTAGTCACTTGAAATGGTCCACCTCCATGTGGATGCAACTTGCTTCTCCTTTGCTCTGGAAAATGTTCTTTATGCATATACACCCACACCTAATCTCCAGGTTCAAAGACCATTTGTTTTCGGCCTTTATTAACTTGTCTTGCTATTTGCTCGTTTTTTTTTCAATGCTCAAACAAACTTTCTCGTAGAGTTTCTTCACATAATTTGCCTTTTGTTCACCATTAAGACTCTTTGACACTTTTAAAGGCAAAGGTAATAAATCCAAAGAAGTTAGTAGGTTAAAATCATAAACAACCTCAAATGGTGAATGAGAAGTAGAAGAATGAATAGATCGATTATAAGCAAATTCAGCATGAGGTAAGAGATCTTCCCAATTTTTAAGATTCTTTTAAATAAGTGAATGCAAAAGCTGTGATAAAGTGCGATTCACCACTTCAGTTTGTCCACCTGTTTGTGGATGGCAAGTCGTTGAAAATAGCAATGTTGTTCCCAACTTTGCCCACAATGTTTTCCAAAAATAACTAAGGAACTTAACATCACGATCAGACACTATGCTTTTCGGAACACCATGTAAACGTACTATCTCTTTAAAAAAAAGATTAGTCACATGAGTGGCATCATCCAATTTGTAACATGGAATGAAGTGTGCCATCTTTGAAAATCTGTCAACCACAAAATAAATTAGAATCCCTACCCCCTCTAGACCTAGGCAAACCTAAAATGAAATTCATGGAAATATCTACCCATGGTTCACTAGGTATAGGCAAAGGGGAATACAAACCATATGGCAAGACTCTAGACTTAGCTTGCTTACAAATGATGCATCTCTCACAAATCCTCTCAACATCTCTACGCATATGAGGCAAAAAGAAATGCTCGCTAAATATGTCTAAAGTCTTTTAAATACCAAAATGCCCCATTAATCCTCCATCATGTGACTCTCTAACAAGCAACTCCTTAAGTGAGCTATGTGGAATGCACACACGTTTCTCCCTAAAAGGATAACCATCATGTATAAAAAACTTATCAAATACAGCATGCTTACATGCATCATACACAATGGAAAAATCATGATCTGTAGGATACAATTCCTTTATAAACTCAAAACTAAGCAATTTAGAGTTTAAGGACGTAAGAAACGTGTACCTCCTCGAAAGTGCATCAGCAACTACATTTTCCTTGCCTTGCTTGTATCGAATTACATAGGGAAATGTCTCGAGGAATTCAACCCATTTGGCATGTCTTTGATTCAACTTGTTTTGTCTTTTCAAATATTTTAGAGACTCATGATCTGTATGAATTACGAACTCTTTAGGCCATAGATAATGCTGCCACATCTCTAAGGCTCTGATAAGTGCATACATCTCCTTGTCATATGTGGCGTACTTCAAGGCGGCTCCGTTTAGCTTTTCAGAGAAGTATGCTATAGGTTTCTTCTCTTGCATTAAAACAGCTCCAATTCCTACATTAGAAGCATCACATTCAATTTCAAATATCTTGGAAAAATCTGGAAGTGATAGTACAGGTGCAGAAATTAACTTATCTTTAAGATAAAGAAACGACTTATCTTGTGCTTCTCCTTACATGAATGCCATGTTTTTCTTGATAACCTCAGTGAGAGGTGCTACAATGGTGCTAAAGTCTTTAATGAAACAACGATAGAAAATTGCCAAATCATGGAAACTTCTAACTTTAGTTACACTTTTGGGAGTAGGCCAATCTCGTATCGCTTTTATCTTTTCCTCATCAACTTGCAGTCCTTTTGAGCTCACTACAAAACCAAGAAAAACAATGCTATCCATGCAAAATGTACACTTTTTAAGATTAGCATAAAGCTTCTCTTTGCACAAAGTATTTAAAATACAATGCAAATGTTGAATATGATCATTTAGACACTTGCTGTAAATCAAAATATCATCGAAGTAAACAACAGAAAATTTACCAATGAAAGCTCGTAATACATGATTCATTAAGCGTATGAATGTACTCGATGCATTTGTAAGACCAAAAGGCATAACTAACCACTCATACAATCCAAATTTAGTCTTAAATGCAGTTTTCCATTCATCTCCCTCTCTCATCCTAATATGATGATAACTACTTTTCAAATCAATTTTAGAGAATATAAATGCACCATGCAACTCGTCTAACATATTATCTAACCTAGGAATAGGGTGACGATACTTAACTGTGATGTTGTTGATGGCACAACAATCTACGCATATTCTCCATGATCCATATTTTTTAGGTACAAGAAGAACAGGAACAACACATAGACTCATGCTCTCTCGCACGTACCTTTTTGACATTAAGTCTTCCACTTGTCTTTGTATCTTTTTTGTTTTCTTTGGATTACACCTATAAGCAGGTTGATTAGGAATAAAAGCTCCCAGAATGAAGTCAATCTGATGCTCAATGCCTTGAATGGGTGGCAGTCCATTCGAAGTCTCCTCTGAAAAGATATCCTCAAATTCCTACAAAAGAGAAGTAATCGGAGAAGGAAGAGAAGGATCAAGCTCATTAGTGCTCAAACATACTTCTTTGTACAAGAGCACAAGGATTGATCTGTGAGAATGAATAGCACTTCTCACATCACTCATGCTTGCATAAAGACTCTCTTTTTTTTTTTGTTTTACTTCCCTCGGATTTTTCCCCACTTTTCTTTTCACTCATACTCTCAAATTTCGCTTTTTTTTTCCACACCCTCATTTTGTTTTTCTTTTGCTACTTCTTGGCTCACTCTTTCTTTTTCACTCAGCTCTATATCTATTTTAATTCTTGATTGATCCTCATGCACAAGATGCAACAATAGGGGAATGAGAGTGTACTTCTTATGATTCATGACAAAAGAGTAATGGTTCTTATACCCATCATGTGTGACTCGCCTATCATACTACCAAGGACGTCCTAACAACATATGACTAGCTTGCATAGGGACTACATCACATAAAACTTCATCACGATACTTTCCCATAGCAAAGGACACTAAAACTTGCTTATCAACTCTAAGTTCGCCACAATCATTCAACCACTGCAACTTGTAAGGCTTAGGATGATCTAACAAGGGAAGGCCAAGTTTCTTTACCATAAGTGTGCTAGCCACATTAATACAATTGCCACCATCAATAATAACATTACATAACTTGTTATTAATTAAACACCTAGTATGAAAGATGTTCTCACGTTGCTCAGTCTCATCATCTTTGATTTGTGCATTCAATGCCCTACCTGTTACTAGACATTCTCCTTTAAATTCATGTGGATCTTCAAGGTTGTCTTCATCACTTGTATCTTCAAGAGTTGACATTTTTGCATTCACAGCTTCATCATCATCTTCATCAGATTCTGGCATGATCATTAGGGTCCTTCTATTTGGGCACTGAGAAGCAACATGCCCTACACCAGAACACTTAAAACATTTAACATTTAACATTACGAGGCTTAGAAGAATTAGAATTGGTACCTTTTTCTTTGCTTCTCTCAGCCTCTTTAGGGTTAGAACTCTCCCTCTTGCTTTTTAAATCAGATTTTGTGTTTTGCTTGTTCCCATCAGATTTCCAAGATTTTAAATTCAAACTAGATCCATAAGTGGACTTGAAAAGCTTCTTTTGTTTCAATTGCCTCTTTACCTTCATTGCCATATGAATCATGTCCTCAATATCAACATAATGTTGTAATTCAACAATATCAGCAATCTCATGATTCAATCTTGTAAGAACCTAGTCATGGTAGCCTCACGATCCTCCTCAAGATTTGCTTGGATCATTGCGATCTCCATTTCTTTGCAGTAGTCTTCCACAGATTTGGATCCTTGAGTCAATCTCTGCAAGCGTTGATGTAGTTTTCTATAGTAATGGTTAGGAATGAAACGCTTTCTCAAGATCGCTTTCATCTCCTCCCATGTACTAACAGGTGGTTTTTTATTTCGTCGCCTACTCAAAATAAGTTGATCCCACCAAATTAAGGCATAGTCAGTGAATTCTACGGCAGCAAGACGTATCTTTTCTCGTTTGAGTAATTGTGACAATCGAAAACCATCTCAACTTTGCATTCCCATTCAAGGAATGAATCAGGGTCAACCTTGCCTTGGAAAGATGGAATTCTCATCTTAATACTTCCAATGTTACGATCCACATAATCATATCTCCCTCGGCTCTCCCTTGGCGCTTCAGATGTTGTATCATCAAAGTTGTGGTTTTCAGTTTCATAATGTATTCCAGTTTGTCTTCTTCCTTGTCCATTAGTGTTGTGTGTTTCGGTCAACAATTGTTCTATAGTTCTCTGCATATTGTCCATGATGGCATTGTTTTTCTCCAAAGTAGCTTGTGTCTTCTCCAGCAAATCACGATAATCACTCATTACATGTTCAAGTCTCAAAACATGTTCTTGTAATGCATCAAATTAAAGGCATCGACATATTTTGGTCGGTCATCAGTGGTCTTGTCTCTGTGTGCCATGGTGTTTTAGATCTGAAAAGGAAGATTGGAATAGCAAAATAGGTCTCACAATGCTCTCTTTCTTTTCTTGTCACTCAACAATATACTCACAGCCGTGTTTCACTCTTAATATGGCTTTTATAAGGGATGCTCACTCTCCTTGCCTTTTTCCACTCAATTGCTCTTCGTATGCTCTTAATTAAACTCTCAAACAAATTAAAGCTGTTTACGTTGTTCAACCAGAGACAAATCAAGAAAATTTTCAATCTNAACAAAAGCTATTCTTTTTCTCTCTTGCTCTATCTTCTATCTACTTCTATTTTCACTTAATTTTTTGTTGAATCTTTGAAAACTGGAGGTAAACACTTACATTTATCAACAAATCAACATTTTGGTCGGTCATCAGTGGTCTTGTCTCTGTGTGCCATGGTGTTTTAGATCTGAAAAGGAAGATTGGAATAGCAAAATAGGTCTCACAATGCTCTCTTTCTTTTCTTGTCACTCAACAATATACTCACAGCCGTGTTTCACTCTTAATATGGCTTTTATAAGGGATGCTCACTCTCCTTGCCTTTTTCCACTCAATTGCTCTTCGTATGCTCTTAATTAAACTCTCAAACAAATTAAAGCTGTTTACGTTGTTCAACCAGAGACAAATCAAGAAAATTTTCAATCTCAATGGTAAGAACAAAAGAAGGAAAGCTTACAGATTTAGGTGGCTTAAAAGGTGGTCAGTTTAGGAAGTGGTAAGAAAAGTTTTTGGTAAGTTTAGGTATTGTCCAGATTGGTTAGGTTTTGATATGAAAAAATTGGTATAATTAGGAGTGGAAAGAATTGGTAAGGTAGTTGGATGTGTTGTAATTTTAGCTGGAAATGTAATTTCGGCAAAGGCTGAAAATTGTAAATGTCCTAATTTAGTTGCCAAAAATTACAGGAAATTTAGTCAAAATTTAATAGCTTTTGGTTTTCAATTATTGACATAATATTTTGGTTTTAATTGGCATTTAAGGATATTTTCCTTTCCTGCAATTTGCCTTTTTTTTTTTTTTTTTTTTCTTCTTTTTCTTTTTTTGTTTTAAAATAAATATGGAACCAATAAGGCAACTAAGACAAACAAGAAATATTACCTAGGGTGCACGTGGCCAGTTTAGAAGTTACAAACCAAGGATGATGGTCATGGCCAAGGTGGTTTGGTGGCTGGTTGGTTCAGTTTTGAGGTTAAAAGATGAAAATTAAAGATGGAACAAACAGAAGGTAGAAGAAGAAGAGAGAAAAATAATAAAAAATAAAATAAAAAAAGATAGAACAAACCTTAATTCTAGAGCCTTGCTTTGATACCAAATGATACAAACTTCGAAAGGAACGAATCATCACAGAAGCGGAGTTTCAAGGAAAGTCTAAGAATTAAGTATTTTGGAAGGTTTCGATGCCACAAGAACTTTGTTGATGGAACAATAAAGAATTCTAGATAAGTCTAGGTAGAACGCCACAAGTGAGCTTAATAAGTTCTAAGTTGTAAAAAAAAAAAAAAACAATGAAGAGAAAATAATTCCTCACAATTTTTTTTGTCCAAAAAAACTCCCTTCCTTTGAAAAAAAGAAGACTATTTATAATAGTCTTAAATTAATCCTAGTAGAATTAGAATAAAAAGTTTCCTAAGCTAATAAAGAGTAATTTAGAAAAATATATAAAAGTTTACAGAATTAAGAAATCTAATAATTAATACATAAAGTATAAATTTGGCTAAGATTTGATCTTATACTCCATTGCTTGCATCCTTCCTTACTTGTATTTAGAATATCCAGATTTGTATGATTTATTGAGATCTTATTAATTAATGCACTTTGACTAAATCTCACAGTTAAGGAAGCTTCTTTTGAACATATCCTACAAAATAAAATTAACCAATGATTAGATAACTCAATTAATAAAGACAATTAAAATAAATTAAGCTAATTAACTTCCTAAATAATAGCTAACTTTTCTAATTAATTATTTAAAACATGCATTAATAACAGTAATAAGCCGCGAGACTCCCTCAATGTCGTTGCGCGCCCCATTTTCACACAAATTTTTGAATGTGCGTAAAGAGAACTGTTTTAAGTTTTTTTGCACGACTCTTTGTTATAGGTCCACTAGGCTACTCCAATGGTTCCATTGACTCATGATTAGATATTTTGACCTTGTTGACATCAAAGACTTCTAATTGACTTTCATTTGCTCCTTGATTTGCATCACCTGATTCACAGTAAAAGAAATGTCAGGTCTAGTAATAGTTAAATAAATTAACTTACTCATAATTCTTTGATATTGTTTGATGTCTTGAATTGGCTTGCCCTCTTTTTTTTTTTAGCTTGTTCTTCAATTGGTGTTGAAGCTCTCTTCCCTCCAAGCTTACCTGTTTCTTTCAAAAGATCAAGTGTGTATTTCCTTTGGAATAGAAAATGCCTTTTATTAGAATGAGCAATTTTTATACCTAGAAAATACCGTAAGTATCTAAAGTCTTTAATATCAAAAGTAGACTTTAAATAGTTTTTAGTGTTTTTAATATCCAATTTTTATTCGTACATAAATGCCTTTTATTAAGTATCACTCTTGGTTATAATTATATCATCTACATAAATTATCACAACCGCAATACCATTATTTGAATATTTGATGAATAAATAATGATCAGCACTACTAATTTTAAAATGTTGAGAAGTTAATGCACCTTGTAACTTAGAGTACCAAGCCCTAGGTGACTGTTTTAAGCTATTTACTAAGTTTACACACATGTGTTCTTGGTACTTTGATGTTGTATCCTTGTGGAATATCCATGTAAACCTCTTCCTCTAATTCCCCTCGGAGAAAAGCATTTCGAACGTCCATTTGATACATTTCCCATTCATAATTAGTGATTAAGGACAAGACAACTCTAATGGTGTTCATCTTGGCCACTGGTGCAAATGTCTCAGTGTAATATAAACCATAAGTTTGAGTGAATCCTTTAGCAACCAATCTAGCTTTATGTTTTTCAACAAAACCATCACTTTTCAACTTAGTTTTGTACACCCACTTACACCTAACTGTTTTTTTACCTTGAGGAAGAGGGACAATTTCCCATGTTTTATTTCTAACTAAAGCATACAACTTTTCATCAATGGCATTTCTCCAAATAGGAATGTCCTTGGCCTCATTGTAACGAGATGGCTCTCCTAAACTATCCAATTTGGTTAAAAATACTCTATAACTCTCTTTGACATTATCTAAAGTATAATAATTTTCTATGGGATGTGCTGTAACCTTATTCCCATAGAAAAATACCCTATTTTTCTTCCATTTGAATGGGGACTTTCTAATTCTTTGAGATGTCCTAAGTGCAAAATTTTGATCATGTGATGGAAAAGCGGACTTTCTCTCATTTTGATCAACCTATGAAAAACTAAATGGGATTTCATCCTGAAAATCTAATTGAGCATTAGGTTGCTCATCACTAGGTGTTTCCTCACTTTGACTTTCACTAACTATGTTTTGTTTTTCATTTGATTCTAATGATTCATCAATATCATCATTTTGTGGTAGTAAATCTTGAGAGTTAAAATCCTCATTTTCACTCTCATTCAAACCAACTCCACGATTATTGATTTGATCATTATTTTTTAATGAACTCAATTGGCTACCCACAATAGATAAAGGAAGAGGATCCTCAGTTTTTCCTTCATTTCTCACTTTATCAAAGTATGGATCGTTTTTTAAAAGTGTAATATTTCTTAAGAGAAATTTCTCATTTGTACAAGGATCTAAACATTTATAACCCTTTTTATCGATGCAATACTCCAAAAATATACACTTTACACTCCTATGACTCAATTTATCTTTGGCATGATTAGGGATATGAATATAATAAGTACAACCAAATATCTTAAGATAAGATAAGTTTGGTTGTCTATTATACAAAAACTCAAAAGGAGATTTTCCATTTAATAATTTAGAAGGCATTCAGTTAATCAAATGTATGGTAGTGAGAATGGCTTCATTCCAATATCTTTTGGGGACATTATAATGAAACATCAATGATCTTCCTACATCTAAGATGTGCCGATTTTTTCGTTTGGCTACACTGTTTTGTTCCGGTGTGTAAGGACAAGTTGTTTGATGAATTATTCCTAAGGTTTTCAAGTAATCCTCCAACATATTACTAGTGTATTCTCCCCCATTATCGATCCTAATAATCTTAATCCTTTTGTCAAGTTGATTTTCAATTAAGGATACAAATTCTTTAAAACATGATAAGGTCTCCGATTTATTTTTAATCAAATATATCTAAGTGTATCTAGACTTGTGGTCAATGAATGTCACAAAATATTTAAAGCCATTATGAGATTCTAAAGGAGAAGTCCATAAATCAGTGTATAAGATGAAAAGTTTCATTATAACAAGTTTCCGAATGTACAAAAGGAAGTTTAGTTTGTTTTCCTATATTACAAGCCCTACATTGTTTAAAATCACTAAACTTCATATTCAAAATTATTTTGCATAGAATGTTTTTAGGAGGATGTCCTAATCTTGCATGCCAAAGTTTTTGGAGTCCACGGTTTTCTTCAACTCTAAGAGCTTGATTAGTGCTATTAAAAAAATATAGGCTGTCATGTAGTCTTCCTTCACCAATCTTATTCCCAGTTATTATGTTCTGAAATACCACTTTTTTGGGTTCAAAGATGACATAACAATTTAAGTCTTTTGTTATCTTACTAACCGACAACACATTTGATGAGAAATTTGGCATATAAAGGCCTTTGTGTCATTAGATAAAACTTTAATGTCTCATAATTCCTTAATAGGTATTTCACTACCATTGACTATTGTTACATTTCTAAAGTTTCCTAGGGTTTCTATTCTAGATGCCTTATTTTTATTTCTAAACATATGATTAATAGCACCTGAATCAATAATCCAATAGTCAAAATTAAAATGTGAGTTGGAAACCATACCTTGAGAGGAGTTTGGGAGATGGTTCTGAAGTAACTTTGCCAAATCCTCGAGGAGTTTTGAGTTGTCTTTTTCAATTGCATTTTGAGCACTTTGTGGTGGTGCCTCTTCCTTGTAATTGTTTGGCCTAAGATGTGGATTAAGAATCCAATATTTTTCTTTAGTATGACCCAATATCTTACAATGGCCACACTTCCAACATTTGTCCTTAGGGTTGTGTATCTGTCCACATTTATTGCACTTAACCTTGACTTTCACTCCTTAAACCATCATACCTTCTTCCTTACTATCTACCAAACTACCTCTTTCTATCTTGCTGGAGTTCCCATTTAAAATTTTTCTTTGCATGTACTCTTTATTCACCTTGTTTACAACGTCATCATAATGGAGCAAAGGTTCAAATCTAAGGATGTGGTTTCTAAGATTGATATTGTTGATGAAGTGCTTCAACTCATATATTCTCATCAAGTTTCCTTAATGACCAAATTGCCTCTTGATAGATTCCCAAGGTGCTTTAGAAGATTCAGCCTTTGAGAATGCACCTACTAAAGATAGTTCCATAGAATTCAAAATCCATGTATACACCAGGTTGTCATTATAACACCAATATTCGTATTCCTCACTTGATGTGTTGGTGGGCTTTGTAATCCTTCCATTGACAAAACCTAATGTTCGTTTTCTACTTAATGCTCTTACAGTGGGATTGAGCCAAATTGAATAATTTTTTCCATTCAAGGGAAATATGGTAAGTTTCAAGTTGGTGTTACCTTCATTATCAACTCCCTTGAAGGAACTCTTGTTCTTGGTGTTGTATGACGAGCCCTCATTTTCCATTTCTTAATTCGGCTTTGAAGGGGAATATCTTGATGCACTAAGAACTAACAAATAACAAAAGATGAAAGGTACATTTAGGATGAAACTTGCTCTGATACCATGTGGAAAAAATATATTAATGAAGAAATGAAGGAGATTTAAATGTGAAAAAGAGTATTGATGAAAGAATAAGGAAGCTTTGTTCTATCTTTTTTATTTACAATGATGTGTTTATATACATAAATTTGTAACAGCTAGTTTTTCAAATTTTTTGACCATTACTGTTAATGATGGCTACTGTGCACAACAGTCACTGTTCAAACGGCTAGTTTATGTCTTCTTGTATCCACTTCCTCTCTATGCTTGTAATGTGCCTTCTAGATTGTGTGAAATGATGATGAGTCAACCAAAATCTATATAATTTGCTATAACTATCATTTTCAACAACATAGATAATCATTACACATCAAATCATACATGTAATCCAATTTACATACATGAACAAAACATCATGCATGCATATATGCATTTAAACATTTAAACACATACATTCACATGCATATGGTTAATTTCAAGAACAATTAAAACATGTCATAACATATACTCATGCATACACATACATATAATCCCATTACATGTATATATATACATCATGCATTATGTATCAACATTTGACACATACATGTGCTTAAACTTAATTTAAACACATGGACCACCATGAAAATAATTTTTCATTACCAACACATGTCAGCCCACACATGGAAACATGAAATCAAACTCTTTTGATTTCAAAATTACACTCACATACATATATGTCTCATATAGGTGCATATGCATCATTCATGAAAATCCAATTTTCATAAATATGTATTTTCGGCCAAGCACATTATTACCACATCCATGCATGAATTAACATCACACATAACATAGCCAAATCATATGGCATCACATACCAACATTTTAACTTCCATTATAGCCATTAACATATCAAAAGGAATCCATATTTGGTGAACACAATTACATCCCCTGTAACCATTTCACCATGCATCTCCAACTCATCCAACATGTTTACATTAAAATATATAACAACATTCAAACAATATCATTATGTGTCCAAAACTTCAAGTAAATGCATCCAATTAGCATGAAAAACCATTTCCCACACTTTCCTCTCATTTGGCTGAAAATCCCTCGTTTTGAATTCCTTTTGATTTCCAACCAAAATCACTTCACATATAGGTTTAATTCATCACTATGAATCATTCAAACACATGAGAATTGATTGAAAATAATTTCCAACCACAAATTCCCACCTTGGCCGAATGTTGCCCATATGCGCGCAATTTCGATTTTTTCACCAAAACCATCACGCAACACATCCATGACCCAAATACATTATTATGCATCTTTTAAACCATTTAGAATAGATTGGAAATTAAAATTTCCAGCAAGGGCAGCATGGTGGCAGAAAGATGCGATTTAGTACGATTTTGTCAGTATTTCAAGCAATCAAGCATGCATACCAATCCTATCATACTTTGATACCATTTTTTGGATTGAAATGCTCATGATATGCATAAAATCAAAGTTTGTATTCATTGAAATATTTTCACAAACATATGGTGGGCTAAATAATTATATATCATATATATGTATAAATGACAAATTTTGGATGAATTTTTGATACTTACTTAGTGGGGGATGATGAAAAACCTTCAATTATGTAAAGTATCCACAATTTGCACCACCAAATGGACTTGGAGAAGCTTGGCCAACTTGGGAGAAATATAGAGTTTATGGCAAGTTTTTTCTTAAGCAAAAATGGTAAAGTTCATGTATATATACTTGAAAAAATTCATGCCTTTCTTTTTTTGCCCTTACTTTTTAATTAAAAGTGTATAGGTGGCATGGATAAAATGATTATTATTATATAATTTCTATTTTATAAATTTAAGTCCTTCGACTTAAATGCAAATATTTGGCTAACTTTTAATTAAAGTATAATTAAGTATATAAACATAAGCCAATATATAATTATCCTATAATTATATATTTTCATTTAGGTCCTCGAATAATCAATATTATCAATTTGATCATGTAATTTATAATAAATTATATTTTTATACAAACCCAAGAAAATGCTTTAAACACTTTAAAGTATTTATAAATATATATATATAATATATATTTATTTCGGCTTAAATATTATTTCAAAGGTGCTAGCCTCTGTTTTTGATAATATTATCACTTCCAAATATTTCTTATTACCTTTGGTTATTGGTGTAACTATGTAGGTTCATTGAAATATTCAATTGTTCAATGATTATGGTTAACATCTAGTAATGTGTCATAACTCTAATCCAAAATGAAGTCATACTTCATCATTTCCTATCTCAATTATACATACCATGTGGTAAAGTCCTTTCATTATCTAATCCCAATTAATTCAAACTTCATGGTACATCAAAACTTTTTACTGATAAAATTACGAACCATTGATTTATATGTGCTAAACTTATCAACACGAATTCTTTCGTGTGACATTTGATCACTCTGGCCAGAGATTTATTTTTCAGCTATTTATCAATGTTCATCTGGGAACTCGAATCCAAATTGAGTTAGCGAAAATTTCGATTCTATACTTATCGAGTCAACGAATCCTATCTTCACCATCACATGTTTCCAAATACAAACAACACGTGACCAAACCAGTTGTATCATACAAGATGTGACTAGTCTTGTACTTATTCACTATATGAACTACGTGCATCTATATCGGATTCGTCAGTAATGTCTTAGGTCAAAGGACAACGTAACACACTAGTACAATTATACAATAAATCATTAACTACTTGTAATATCATGTGATTTATTGTTATGTGGTCCTGTTCAAATAAATAGTTCTCCAACTATTTATTCCATACTAATGTTCTAATAAGGTGACCATTATATTACCCGTACTAATATCATCTTATAATATTCACTGGAAACATTCAGTATGTTTACTATATGATATCGTTATCCAATCGATATCACTTTCATAGGAAATAATTTTGATAATATTATTTAACTATTAAATAAATTATCTGGACAATTCACAAATATATTTTATTTATTTATCTGCATGACTAAATAAAGGAAACAACATATATCTGTGAATAAAATTTTTTTTTATTATTAATATATATAATATATGTACAAGACAAATGTATTCCTGAAATCGATAACACGAATTGCTTTTAGGGCATACTTCAACAGCTCTAAGGTACTTTATAGCATTTATGCGTTAAATAGTGATGTTTGAAAGTATTTTATTATATTTTTGGAGAAAATTATAATGATTTAAAGCATGTTATATGATTTTTGATCAAATTACACATATTTTAAAAAAATTTGTGCCATTTTCGTAAATTTTTAAAGAAAACAAAGATGTTTGGAAGTTGTTTAGTACATTTTTGAGGTAAATGGTGAGGTTTTAAGGCACATTATATCATTTTCAAAAAGAACGGAGATGCTTCAAGGCGCTTTATAACATTTATATGTTAAATGGTGACGTTTGAAAACCGTTTTGTGCATTTTTGAGGTCAATGGTAACGTTTTAAAGCAAGTTATACCATTTTTGACAAGAGCGGAGATGCTTCAAGGTACTTTATGGCATTTATGCATTAAATGGTGTTGTTCTAAAGCATTTTGTTGCATTTTCAGAGAAAATTGTGATGATTTAAAGCATGTTATATGATTTTTGATAAAATCGCACATGTTTTAAAGCTATTTGTGCCATTTTCATACATTATTAAAGAAAACAAAGATGTTTGCAAGCTGTTTTAGGGCAATTTTAAGGTAAATGGTGATATTTTAAGGCACGTTATATCATTTTCGATAAGAATGGAGATGCTCCAATGCACTTTACAATACTTATACATTAAATGGTGACATTGTGATATGAACCTTGAAAAGAACGAATCGTCACAGAAGTAGAGTTTCAAGGAAAGTTTAAGAATTAAGTATTTTGGAAGATTTCGATGCCATAAGAACTTTCTTGATGGAACAACAAAGAATTATTGATAAGCCTAAGTAGAACGCCACAAGCAAGTTTGATAAGTTCTAAGTTGTAAAAAAGAACAATGAAGAAAAAATAATTTCTCACAATTTTTTTGTCTAGCAAAACCTCCTTACATTTGAAAAAAAAAAAATATTTATAATAGTCTTAAATCTAATCCTAGTAGAATTAGAATAAAAATTTTTCTAAAATAATAAAGATTAATTTAGAAAAATATATAAAAGTTTACATAATTAAGAAATCTAATAATCAATACATAAAGTATAAATTTGGCTAAAATTTGGTCTTGCACTCTATTGCTTGCATTCTCTCTTACTTGTCTTTAGAATATCCAGATTTGTATGATTTATTGAGATCTTCTTAATTAATGCACTTTGACGAAATCTCATGATGTGGATCTTTAACAAATTCCAGCAATGCCAGTAGGTGAGTAAAGTGTAAATCAAATGAAGAGAAAAGAATCGAAATAACTAAGATTGATCCAAGGCATAAAGGCAAAGCTACCAACCAAGGAAACCATCACCTAAATTCCAGCAACAAGAAAATTTAGGGTAAAGGTTTGTCTAAGCTTGAAGAACAAGCTCAATCTTCAATTTTTACTTTTCCAGCAGAAAAACTTCCCCTTACAAAGCATTAAAAACCCTTTTAAAAAGTCTAATACAAAATAAAATAACATTAATACATTTTCCAAGATCAAAAGTAATGACAATTACTTCACATATAAGACAATTTTAAAATGGAAAATAGACACAAATGCTTTGTTGGTGCAGAAATTGTCTATCTTGGCCTAATACTGTAACTTTTGTAGTCAGCCTCTTATCCTCTATAAATGCATTTTTGGACCTTGCAAATGATTTGAGCTTGCTTGCTGGAACTTCTAAAGTGACATAAAAGAGATAAACTAATAAAATAAAATACTAATTAACTTAAATTTCTTTAAACTTGCCAATTTTTCATTTTTCCCTCCAAATGAATATTTTCTTGATTTGCTTCATGTAAGTGATGTGGCAATCAAGCAAGTGAGATATCATTGGCCCAAGTGATCATAGTTAAACTAAGGGAATAACTTGGGTCTTTAAATGAGGTTTAGGCTGAATGGGTAAAAGGAAAATTGAGAGTTTAACCAAATTGGGTTTTAGTGTTCGAATATAGTTGGGTTTGGTGAGTTAAAGTGTTTATGGGTTTGGTTCCTTGATTCATATCATTCTCCCAAGGTTTGAGAGAATTTGTCCTCAAATTCGGAAGATTTTCATCCTCAAATATGGTGAAAGATCTCCTACATTAAATGTAGTCGAAACTCCACCCAACTCATCTGGTAAGGCCACCTTATATGCATTATCACCTACTCTTGCAATGATCTCAAAGGGCCCATCTGCTCTAGGAGTGATCTTGTTTTTTCTCTTAGAAGGAAACCTTTCTTTCCGCAAATGCAGCCAAACCAAGTCTCCAAGTTAAAAAACCAAAGGTTTCCTATGCTTGTTTGCCCTTCTTTTGTAGTCTTCATTAGCTTTCTCAATTTTCTTCTTAACTTCTTTATGGAACTTCTTCATCATCTTGATCTTTTCATTGACATCCTTGGGAACTTGAAAGTCTATTAGTAGTGAGGTAAGATCAATAGGAGTGAGGGGATTAACACCATAAACAACCTCAAAAGGTGAGTGACCTGTAGTAGTGCTTGCTGACTTATTATAAGTAAATTTACTTTGTGCTAATTTCATATCCCAATTTCTTAAGTGTCGACTAACCATACTTCTCAAGAGATTACCTAACATGCGATTAGTAACTTTTGTTTGACCATTAGTTTGAGGATGGTGAGAAGTACTAAAGAGAAGTTTAGTGCTGATCTTACCCCATAAGCTCCTTCAAAAGTGACTCAGAAATTTTGTATCCTGATCTGACACTATAGTTCTTGGAACACCATGAAGTCAAACAATCTCTCTAAAGAACAAATCTGCTACCTTAGAAGCATCATCCGTCTTGTGACATGGAATGAAATAGGCCATCTTAGAGAAATGGTCCACTACCACCATGATAGAATCTTTCCCTCTTTGAGTATTAGGGAAAGCAACCACAAAATCCATACTCAAATCCTCCCAAATCTGATTTGGAATTGGCAAAGGTGTATAAGGCCCAGCCTTGAAGGGTGCTTTAGCCTGTTGACAAGTGTCACATCTCGCAATAATGGCCTGAACATGCCCCAACATTTTTGGCCAAAAAAAGTGCTCTTTTAGCAATTCTAAGGTCTTGTGAACACCAAAATGACCTGCCAACCCACCTCCATGTACTTCTCTAATCAACAACTCTCTATATGAGCTCTTAAGGACACATAACCTATTTCCTTTAAATAAAAAATTCTCCTGAACTGTATACTCTTTAAAGGCACCCTTGGAACATTTTTGAATCAGATAATGCATCTCCCCATCATGAACATACTGATCCCTTATCAATTGAAAACCCATAACCCTAGCATCAAATAAAACAAGTAGAGAAACAAAAGTGAAGGATTGCAGGAATTTTACCCATTTGGCATGTCAAGGGCTAATCTTATGTTGCCCATGGAGATACTTCAAGGCTTAGTGGTTTGAATGCAAAACAAATTATTTGTGTCTAAGATAGTGACTCCAATGATCAAGTACCCTTACAATAGCATAAAACTCCTTGTCATAGGTAGAATACCTCCGTTTTGTGTCATTTAAATCACTAAAATAAGTAAGAAGTCGTTTGCATTGAGTAAGAATAGCACCGATTCCCACTCCACTTGCATCGCATTCCACCTCAAATAATAAGATTAGATCGCCACAAACAAGATTACTAGGATGATTCGCCACACTCTAAGATAGAAAAAAGGAAGAGTGATAAGAATTCACCACTAAACAAAAAATTTGTTTAGATAAGAATTGGATGAAACTTAGCAAAATACATTTTCATTCATAGATTGAAAATCTATTACAATAACATGCCTTCCATTATAGAATTAGCAAACTTGCCCTGGAAGATTTGTGCATTTAATGCCTAATTGGAAAATTAAGACTAATTAATTAAAACTCTGTTACTAAAACCATAATTAATACATCATTAATTAAACATTTAAGTTATTAACCACCTTATTTATTGAAGTTCATTGACCAGAAATCATCATCATAATTGGTTGAAATTAAACTCAATCAACAAATCAATTTCCCTCCATGCAGGTGAGTAAAGTAACAAGCTTGGCTCTTGCTCTAATAACTAGTCCCATGTATGGCTCTTCTTGGATTACAGCAACTTCATTTCCATGATGGAGCACATCATCCACAACTTTTGCTTGATAACTTCAAAAGCCCCCTTAGCCAAATTGGTCCATTCAAAAGCACCATTCTTCATACATTCAGTTATGGAAGCTATAATGCTACTAAAATGAGGAACAAACCTCTTATAAAAAGAGGCAAGTCCATGAAAGCTTTGAACTTCTGTGATGGACTTAGGCTCAGACTATGACTTAATAGCTTCCACCTTAGATTCATCCACCATAATACCATCCTTAAAAATTATATAGCCAAGGAACACCACACGATCAACAAAGAACATACACTTCTCAAGTTTGGCATACAACTTTTGAGCTTTCAAAGTTTCAAAACCTATCACAAATGATCAACATGTGCCTCATCACTTTGACTATACACCAAAATGTCATCAAAGTAAACTACCACAAATTGGCCAATAAAAGACTTGAAAACTTCATTCATCAACCTCATAAATGTACTCGGAGTATTGGAAAGTCTGAATGGCATAACTAACCATTCATATAACCTGCGCTTGGTCTTGAAAGCCGTCTTCCATTCATCCTCTTCCCTCATTCTAATCTGATGGTATTCATTCCTTAAGTCAATTTTTGAAAAAATCACAGCTCTATGCAGCTCATCAAGCATGTCATCTAATCGAGGAATAGGGTATCGATATTTGATGGTTATATTATTAATCGCCCTACTATCAATACACATACAAAATAAATCATCTTTCTTTGGAACTAATAAGGCTGGAACTGAGCATGGACTCATACTTTCCCGTACAAAACCCTTTGAAATAAGCTCCTCCACTTGTCTTTGCAGCTCCTTAGCCTCCATAGGATTGCATCTATAGGTTGCTCCATTAGGAAGTTAAACCCCAAGTAATAAATCAACTTGGTGCTCTATTCCTTTAAGTGGTGGCAACCCAATGAGTAAATCATTAAGAAACACATCTCTATAATCACTCAACAAGGGTTGAATCATGGGGTGAAGTTGTTTGGTCTCTTGAACTTCCTGTTTCTTAATCACAAGCAAAGCATAAATTGGCTCACTCATTCTAAGACTCTTCTCAATTTTAGCTCCACTTAAGAATAGATTGTTTTGTTTAGTTTCTAGCCTTTGAGAAGGTGAATTTGCTTGGAAAGGCCTAAGGGAGCTAAAGTAGTTAATTTACCCTCAAATTTAAAAGAATAAGTGTTCTTTCTACCATCATGTTTAACCTCCCTATCAAATTGCTAAAGACGACCCAATAACACATGACAAGCATCCATTGGAATAATATCACACAACACCTCATCTTTATAATGCTTCCTAATTGAGAAAGAAAGGGGTGCTTGCCTTGTGACTTGGAGACTATTTCCATTACTTAGCCATTGTAGCTTGTATGGTTAAGGATGTGGTGCAGTAGGTAACCCAAGCTTCTCCACAAGTGTCGTAGAGCCTGCATTGGCACAACTTCCACTATCAATTATCACTGTACATACCTTATTATTAATGGTGCAACAAGTTTGAAAAATATTCAACCTCTGATCTTCTTGGGGACTTATTTGTGTATGTAAGGCACACTGCAAAATGAGCATAGAACCGCAATCAGCTTCCTCCACTATTTCTTCTTCTTGTTCGGCCGCCATTTCATCACTTTCTACCTCATCTTCTTCTTCAATTGACTCTTCAATTATTTGGATGTCCCTAAGTGTCATTACTCTTTTATTCGAACAATTGGCTTGGAAATGGCCATACCTTTAACACTTGAAATATTTCTTACCATGAAGTTCATTTTTGCCATGTTTAGGAGGAATGGAAGAGTCTTTTCGAGGCTCTTGGATTTTGCCATGACCCTTATCCTCTGGAGTGAATTTAGGCTTGGAAAAAGAGGAGGAATCTTTAGTGAAGGTAGGTCCCTTAGTGAAAGACTTGAAACCTGTCACCTTTGCACTCTTTGTTTGCTTTTTAACATAAACTGCAAGTTTGCACACGTCTTCAAAGATGTAATAAGGTTGTAACTATACCATATGAGCTATGTCTAGTTTTAATCCCCCCAAAAAACAGGCTATAGTTTGCTCTTTAACTTCTGGTAAATCACTTCTCATCATCAACTTCTCAAATTCCCGAATATACTCTTCTACACTACCATCTCCTTACTTAAGTGTATGGAGTTTTAAATACAATTCTTGCCTATGTGATTTAGGCAAGAACCTTCTCTTAAGAAGTTTCTTCAATTTCTTCCAACAACGAACTCGATCTTTTCCCTCTCGACTTCTTTGCTTTTTGACATTTTTCCACCACAGTGAAGCATAATCTTTGAAACAAAGGGTAACCAACTTCTATTTTTTTTCATCGGAATATCCTTTATATTCAAAAACCCTCTCAGTAGCATATAACCAATCAACAAAATCATCTGGATTCAAACTCCCTTCAAATTCTGGAATGTTAATTTTTAAGCCATTATCATCATCACAATCCCTCCTCTTTCTTACAACCTTGGTATCACTATCACTAGAGGAATAAACCTCCTCTTCATAATCTCTGGGTAATAGGGGTTGTCTTTGTTAACTTTGATGATCAAAGTATAAGAAGTGAGCTTGAGAATTTCAGCCAAAGAGAGAAATATGAAGAAGATGAGAGAATTATTTTTCTTAATTGAAAGAATAATGTTACAAGGATTTTAAATAGGCAAACAACCAACAGCTATAATTGTTTTTCCAAGGTAGGAAAGCTGCAATACACAAAATAGGCTAAACAAATTACTTACAAGTTATAAAGCAATGTTTCCTTTTCTACTAATTGTAAAACAACTTCCAATGTTTACTATCTTCAAATTTGAATGTTTAAATTCAAATTTGAATGTTTGAATTCTTCTCTTTGGCTGCTGAAGATGCTGATTAGGATTAGATTGCTGATTAGGATGCTGACTGAGATAATGATTGGGATACACAGATTCCAATGTAGCACGGTCACGATGCTAGCATGAATCTTGAGATTGGTCAATCGGCTCAATTAGTTTTATTTCAACACTCCCCTTCAAGTTGGGCTTGAAGATATTACTCAAGTTCAACTTGTTTATTGCCATCCCGATATGTTTTTTAGTAAGGGCCTTTGTGAACAAGTCTCCTAGTTGATCTTCACTTTGAACATAAGGGGTGCAGATGGTTTTATTATGAACTTTCTCTTTAATAAAATGACAATCCATCTCAATGTGCTTTGTCCTCTCATGGAATACTGGATTGGATGCTATATAGATTGTTGCTTTGTTGTCACAAAATAGTTTCATTGGCGCCTCAATCTTAAACCCCAAATCTTGAACTAAAGCCTTTAACCAAATCAGCTTACATGTTGTACTTGCCATAGCTCGATACTCTGCTTTTGCATTTGACCTTGCTACTACACTCTATTTTTCGCTCTTCCAGGTTACCAAGTTTCCTCCAACAAATGTGCAATATCCTGTTGTTGATTTTCTATCTTCAACATTTCCAGCCCAATATGCATCACTATACGCTAGGATCTCGTGGTGACCATTCTTTTGCATGTGTAAACCTTGTCCTTGTGTTCCTTTAAGGTAGTATAGGATCCGATTCACCATGTCCATGTGGTTGTTCATTGGTTGTTGCATGAATTGACTGACCTGATTCACAGCAAAGCTAATGTCAAGTCTAGTAATGGTTAAATAAATTAGCTTACCGACAATTCGTTGATATTGCTTCATATTCTGAAATGGCTTGAGCTGCTTTTGTTTGTCTTCTTCTTTATCCTTTCGCTTGTAAGTGCTTTCGATTGGCGTTGAAGCCATCTTTGCATCTAGTTTGCCTGTTTCACAAAGTAGATCAAGTGTATATTTTCTTTGGCATAGAAATAGTCCTTTTTTGGAATGGGCAATTTCTATTCCTAGAAAATATCGTAAGTATCACAAGTCTTTAATGTCAAAAACAGATTTAAGATATGATTTAATGCAACTAATGCCTGTTTGGTCACTACCAGTAATAATAATGTCATCGACATAAATGAGAATCACCGTTATTCCATCTTTGGAATATTTGGTGAATAAAGAGGAATCAGCCTCACTTTTAATGAAAGTTTGGCAACTAAGGGCATTATGTAATTTGGAGTACCAAGCCTTAGGGGATTGTTTAAAGCCATAGATGGCCTTTCTAACCTTACAAACATGAGATTTGGGAATGTTACTCCTATACCCTTCAGGTATTCTCATATATACTTCCTCTTCTAATTCACCTTGTAAAAAGGCATTTCTTACATCCATTTGGTACAATGGCCAATCATAATTAACAGCTAAAGACAGAAGGACTCTAATGGAATTCATTTTAGCTACGGGAGCAAAAGTCTCGATGTAATCAATGCCATAAGTTTGAGTGAACCCTTTGGCCACTAACCTAGCCTTATGTTTTTCAACAGTCTCATCACTCTTAAGCTTGGTTTTATATACCCATTTGCAACCTACAGCTTTCTTTCCTTTAGGAAGTGGAACAATATCCCAAGTTTGATTACGAATTAGAGCTTTAAGCTCTTCATTCATTGCATTTCTCCAAATTGGGCTAATTTGAGCCACTTGGTAACTAGAAGGTTCTTGAATATCATCAATGGCATTTAGAAAAGCTTTATACTGATCTTTAATGTGATAATGAGTATAGTAGCTTTGAATAGGGTGATTGGTCACATAGTTGCCATGATAAAACATTCTAGTTTTCATCCATTCAGAGGGTGGTCTTTTGATCCGAGTAGATCTTCTAAGTGTAGGTAGTTCCTGTGTAGCATGATTATCACTACCTAGAATTTGATCTAAAGTGTCATGGTTACTAATTTGGTCATCTCCAAGGTGATCTGAATCAATCTCATCATGAGATGACTCATCTTGGGCAAAAGTATGTTCATTCTCATCATTTGTTTGTCTAAGAGAGTAAGAATCATTCTTATTTTGAGATGATTCCTCTTGAACTTCTAGCTTGTTATGGACATTCTTTCTAAGTTCAGGAATGGGCCCCTTTGTGTGGATAGTGTCAATAACAGGACTAGGAGTGGAATTATCCGCATTCTCCCTCTTATTATTGGATTCAAGTTCATGTTTTTTGTAGTAAGGTTCATGTTCTAAAAAGGTGACGTTTCTAGATACAAACAACCTATTTGTCTTGGGGTCAAAGCATTTATAACCCTTTTGGGTTGTGGCATAACCTAGGAATATACATTTTTGACTTCTATAGCTAAGTTTGTCTCTATTGCTACATGGAATATGGACATAACATATGCATCCAAAAATTTTAAAATATGAAAGATTTGGTTTTTGATTAAACATTACCTCATTTGGAGTCTTGTTCTTTAAAACCTTTGTAGGTGTTCTATTTATCAAATGAACAGCTGTGAGGATGACATTGCTCCAGAAATGTTTGGGAACATTATGGTAGAACATCATTGATCTTCCAACTTCAAGGATATGTCTATTCTTCCTCTTTGCCACTCTATTTTGTTCTGGAGTGTATGGGCATGTAGTTTGATGTATAATCCCTTCACTTACTAAGTATTCTTTAAAGGAATTATTGACATATTCTCCACCATTATCAGTTCTAATCATTTTGATTTTTCTGCCAAATTGGTTAGCGACAAAGAGCATAAAACGTTTAAAGCATGATAATGTGTCCGATTTACATTTTAAAAGGTATACCCAAGTATATCTAGATTTATGGTCAATAAATGTAACAAAGTATCTATAGTTATCATGTGATGTCATAGGAGCAGTTTATAAATCAGAGTGAATTAATTCAAAAACATCATCACATTCATGTTCCAATAGTACAAAAGGAAGTCTAGTTTATTTTCCTAAAATACATGCTTCACACTTAGAAATGTGACAATCATTTAAGTTAGGAACTAGACAATTCAAAATATGATTAGAAGGATGTCCAAGCCGTGCATGCCATAACTCATGTGAATTGATTTGTTTAGTGACCCTAAAAGCTTGTTTTGCGTCATTTAGCATGTAAAGACCATTTTGAGCACAACCTTCACCAATCTTCTTCCCGGTTATAATATCCTGAAAAATCACTTTGTTAGGACCAAAGATAGCAATACAATTTAAGTCTTTAGTAAGCTTACTAACCGATAATAGATTGGAATCAAAATTAGGTATATAGAACCCTTTAGTATGTTTTGACAATAAATCCAAATCTACTGTATACTTAATGGGTACATACTTTCCATTAGCAACCTTGACACTTTGTATTTTCTTTAAAGGATATAATCTAGATCCTTTATTTATGTTTCTAAACATATGATCACTAGCACCTGAGTCTATAATCCATGGTTCATAATCATTATAAGAGTTAAACTGAGAGTCAAGAAGAGTACCGTCTTCCCATTTGCCTTTGTGAGCATGGTGTTGGGTTTCAAGTGCTTCCAAATTGATTTGGAGTTGGTTCCTTATCACCTTGGCAATATTGTCAAGACTAAAGGAGTGAACACTTGAAATCTGAGTAATGGGAGCTGAATGTGCACTTGAAACACCATGGATACTCTGATTTGAAATTTTGTCCTTATTGAACCATGAAGGCATGAGTTCTGGATGAAGAAGCCAACATCGATCTTTAGAGTGACCATTCTTATGACAATGGTCATACTTAGCCCGATTTTGATGGTTGTTGTTCCCCTTTGACTTAGCCACTAAGGCTTCAGTTTTAGGCTTCTCTTGAGCCAAAAGTGCATTTGTCTCCATTTTGTGGTCATGGCCATTTGTATCCAAGACACGATGGGTTGTTTCTTCCTTGTTGATCATGTAACAAACCTCATCGAAGGAGGGTATTTCATTGTTTCTTAGTATTTGGTTCCAAATATCATTAAACTTGGAGTTCAAGCTAGCAAGGTATGTAAACACCTTATCCTCATTAGCCCGTGCAAGAATGATGGCAATGTTATTAGTTTCTGGCCTATAGGAGTGAAGCTCATCCCAAGCCTCTACAAATTTTCCCAAGTGTTCAACTGAGCTCATCTCACCTTGGTTAAGCTTATTGAGAAAGGATTTAAGCTCATACATCCTCATGAGATTCTTTTGTTGACCATAGATTCTCTTGATAGAATCCCACAACTCTTTAGAAGTCTTAGCGTTGTAAAAAATACCAATCAAGTTTGGTTCTATAGAGTTAAGGATCCAAGTTAGAACCATTTTGTCTACTTGGAACCATTCTTCAAATCCATCATTATCCAAAGGTCTCTTAACCCTTCCTGTGACAAACCCATATCTACATTTACCACACAAAGCATTTGCTGCAGCCTTGACCCATATGGGGTAGTTGTGGTTGTTTAGTAGAATAGTGGTGAGTTTAAGGGAGGTGTTAGCATCTACTTCCATTATCTTGGAAGTGGTTCGAGTGGAGGCATTGATGGTGGTTTGAGAATGTGCTTCACTTGGTTTCTGGGTGTTTAAAGAGGGTTCCTCACTTGCCATTTAGATTTGGCCAAAGGATGGGAGACACTTTTCAAGCACAACCGTGAAGAATCAAAGAACAACCAACAAGAAGAAGAAGGATAGGAACTTACAGTTCTGATACCATGTTAACTTTGATGATCAAAGTATAAGAAGTAAGCTTGAGAATTTCAGCCAAAGAGAGAAATATGAAGAAGATGAGAGAATTATTTTTCTTAATTGAAAGAATAATGTTACAAGGATTTTAAATAGGCAAACAACCAATAGCTATAATTGTTTTTCCAAGGTAGGAAAGCTGCAATACACAAAATAGGCTAAACAAATTACTTACAAGTTATAGAGTAATGTTTCCTTTTTCTACTAATTGCAAAACAACTTTCAATGTTCACCATCTTCAAATTTGAATGTTTGAATTCTTCTCTTTGGCTACTGAAGATGTTGATTAGGATGCTGACTGAGATAATGATTGGGATACACATATTCCAATGTAGCACGGTCATGATGCTAGCATGAATCTTGAGATTGGTCAATCGGCTCAATCAGTTTTATTTCAACAGTCTTGGATGTCTTGGGCGAGTGGTTGGTTCGTGAGGTGGAGGAGTACGTGTTTGTGGATGATGATTTTGTCAGTTTTGAACTGCTTGCTCTTAGAAGAGTTGGACTACTTGGTTTAATGTAGCCTTAAGATCATTTATTTCCTCTTAAAGTTTTAATTGACCTACTTCCTATGGTGGAATTGGGGAAGAGGAAGAGCTTTTGTTAGCCATTTGAGGGTAATGGGGGTTGTCTTGGATGTCTTGGGCAAGTGGTTAGTTTGTGAGGTGGAGGAGTACGTGTTTGTGGATGACGATTTTGTCGGTTTTGAACTGCTTGCTCTTCGAGGAGTTGGACTACTTTGTTTAATGTAACCTTAAGATTATTTATTTTCTTTAAAGTTTTAATTGACCTACTTCCTATAGTGGAATTGGGGAAGAGGAAGAGCTTCTATTAGCCATTTAAGAATTAGAGGAAAATTTTAAGAGTTTCGGTAAAGTGTTTGAAGCAGTATTTGGATAGTGTTTATGGTGGTGTTAAGTAATGAGATCTAAGGATTATATGAGGTTATGAGGTACTTGGGTTTAAGGGTTTTTTTTTTTTTTTTTTTTCAATAGAGAGATTCAAAACAATTAACAAAAAATTTCCAACAACAACCAAAATGCAATCCATAATAGACAACACACCTAAGTCCACAACTACTACAACTTCAATGCTCACAGCAACTTCAAACAACCCTACACATACAACACAACTTCTCCTTTCAACCAACAAGTGAAGAAAAGGCAATAGATGAACTCACCTTAGCCAAACCAAGGCTCTGATACCAATCTTGATGTAGATCTTTAACAAATTCTGGCAATACTAGTAGGTGAGTAAAGTGTGAATCAAATGAAGAGAAAAGAATCAAAATAACTAAAATTGATCCAAGGTATAAAGGCGAAGCCACCAACCAAGGAAACCACCACCTAAATTCTAGCAACAAGAAAATTTAGGGTAAAGGTTTGTCTAAACTTGAAGAACAAGCTCAATCTTCAATTTTTACTTTTCCAGCAGAAAAACTTCCCCTTACAAAGCATTGGAGACCCTTTTAAAAAGTCTAATACAAAATAAAATAACACTAATACACTTTTCAAGATCAAAAGTAATGACAATTACTTAACATATAAAACAATCTCAAAATGAAAAATGGACACAAATACTTTGTTGGTGCAGAAATTGTCTTGGCCTAATACTGCAACTTTTGTAGTCAACCTCTTATCCTCCATAAATGCATTCTTGGACCTTGCAAATGATTTGAGCTTACTTGTTGGAACTTCTAAAGTGACATAAAAGAGATAAACTAATAAAATAAAATACTAATTAACTTAAATTTCTTTAAACTTGCCAATTTTCCATTTTTCCCTCCAAATGGATCTGAGCATCTGTGTTCATACCAAAAATGATATAACGTACCTCAAAAATGCACTATATGGCTTGTAAACATCTTCATTTTGTTTAAAAAATGCATGTAAATGGCACAAATTGTTTTAAAATATGTGTAATTTTATCAAAAACAAAATAACATACTTTAACTCTTCAAAATTTTCTCCAAAAATGCAACAAAATGCTTTCAAACGTCACCATTTATTCCTTAAATGCTATAAAGTACATTGAAGCATCTCTGTTCTTATAAAAAATGATATAATGTGCTTTAGAATGTCACCATTGACCTTAAAAATACAATAAACAGCTCTTAAACCTCTTTGTTTTGTTTGAAAAATGCGTGTAAATGAACAAATTGTGTCAAAATATGTGCGATTTTATGAAAAACCAAATAACATGCTTTAAATCTTTACAATTTTCTCCAAAAATGCAACAAAATGCTTTTGAATGACATCATTTAATGCATAAATGCTATAAAGTGCATTGAAGCATCTCCGTTCTTATCAAAATTGATATAGCGTGCCTTAAAACGTCACCATTTACCTCAAAAATGTACTAAACAAACATCTTTGTTTTCTTTCAAAATGCATGTAAATGGCATAAATTATTTTAAAACATGTGCGATTTTATCAAAAATCATAAAACATGCGTTAAATCATCACAATTTTCTCCAAAAATGCAACAAAATGCTTTTGAATGTCACCATTTAATGCATAAATGTTATAAAGTGCATTGAAGCATCTCCGTTCTTGTCAAAAATGATATATCGTGCCTTAAAATGTCACTATTAAACTCAAAATTGCAATAAACAGCTTTCAAACATATTTGTTTTCATTAAAAATGCATGAAAATGGCACCAATTGTTTTAAAATATGTGCCATTTTATCAAAAATCAAATAACATACTTTAAATCTTCACAATTTTCTCCAAAAATGCAACAAAATGCTTGTCAACGTCACCATTTAACGCATAAATGTTGTAAAGTGCATTGGAGCATCTTTGTTCTTGTCGAAAATGATATAATGTGCCTTTAAACATCACCATTTACCTCAAAAATGCACTAAACGGCTTTGAAACATCTTTATTTTCATTAAAAACACATGAAATGGCACAAATTGTTTTAAAATATGTGTGATTTTATCAAAAACCAAATAATATACTTTAAATCTTCACAATTTTCTTCAAAAATGCAACAAAATGCTTGTCAATGTGATGCAAATCAAAGAGCAAATGAAAGCCAATTAGAAGTCAATAAGGTCAAAATATCTAATCATGAGTCAATGGACCCATTGGAGTGGCCTAGTGGACCTATAATAAGGAGCCATGCAAAAAAAACTTAAAACAATCCTTTTTACGCACATTCACAAGTTTTTGTGTGAAAGTGGGGCGCACAGCAACATTGAGGGAGTTCTGCAACATATTACTATTATTTACACATGTTTAGAATAATTAATTAGGAAAGTTAGCTATTATTTAGTAAGTTAATTAGCTTAATTTATTTTAATTGTATTTATTAATTGAGTTATCTAATAATTGACTAATTTTATCTTGTAAGACATGTCCAAAAGAAGCTTCCTTAACTGTGAGATGATATGAATCAAGGAACCAAACCCATAAATACTTTAACTCACCAAACCCAACTATATTTGAACATCAAAACCCAATTTGGTCAAACTCTCAATTTTCCTTTAACCCATTCAGCCCAAACCCCATTTAAAGACCCAAGTTATTCCCTTAGTTTAACCATCTTGGGCCAATGATATCTCACTTGCTTGATTGCCACATCACTTACATGAAGCAAATCAAGAAAATATCCATTTGGAGGAAAAAATGAAAAATTGGCAAGTTTAAGGAAATTTAAATTAATTAATATTTTATTTTATTAGTTTATCTCTTTTATGTCACTTTAGAAGTTCCAGCAAGTAAGCTTAAATCATTTGTAAGGTCCAAGAATGCATTTATGGAGGATAAGAGACTGACTACAAAAGTTGCAGTATTAGGCCAAGATAATTTCTGCACCAACAAAGCATTTGTGTCCATTTTCTATTTTGAGATTGTCTTATATGTTAAGTAATTGCCATTGTTTTTGATCTTCGAAAATGTATTAGTTTTATTTTATTTTGTATTAGACTTTTTAAAAGGGTCTCCAATGCTTTGTAAGGGAAGTTTTTCTACTGAAAAAGTAAAAATTGAACATTGAGCTTGTTCTTCAAGCTTAAACAAACCTTTACCCTAAATTTTCTTGTTGTTGGAATTTAGGTAGTGGTTTCCTTGGTTGGTAGCTTTGCCTTTATGCCTTGGATCAATCTTAGTTATTTCGATTCTTTTCTCTTCATTTGATTCATACTTTACTTACCTACTGGCATTGCTGGAATTTGTCAAAGATCCACATCAGTTTTAAGCCACGTTATATCATTTTTGGCAAGAACGGAGATGCTTCAAGGCACTTTATAGCGTTTTTGTATTAAACAATGACATTTGAAAGCATTTTTTTGCATTTTTGGCGAAAATTGTGATGGCTTAAAGCATGTTATACAATCTCAGGTAAAATCGCACATGTTTGAAAACAATTTGTGCATTGTCATGTGTTTTTAAAGAAAATAGAGAAGTTTGAAAGCTGTTTAGTGCATTTATGTTGTAAATGGTGATGTTTTTAGGCACATAATATCATTTTCGACAAGAACGGAGATGTTTCAAGGCGCTTTGTGGAATTTATAAGTTAAATGGTGACATTCAAAAGCATTTTGTTGCATTTTTGGTAAAAATTGCGATGACTAAAAGCATGTTAGATAAAATTACACATGTTTTAAAACAATTTTTGCCATTTTCATACATTTTTAAAGAAAACAAAGATGTTTGCAAGGCGTTTAGTGCATTTTTGAGGTAAATGGTGACATTTTTAAAGCATGTTATATCATTTTTGACAAGAACGAAGATGCTCCAAGGTGCTTTATAGCATTTAATCATTAAATAGCGTCATTCAAAAGTATTTTGTTTCATTTTTGGATAAATTTGAGAAAATTTAAAGTGTGTTATTTGGTTTTTGATAAAATTACACATATTTTAAAACAATTGGTGCCATTTTTGTGCGTTTTTATTGAAAACAAGATGTTTGAAAGCCGTTTACTAAATTTTTGAGGTCAATGGTGAGGTTTTAAGGTATGTTATATCATTTTTGACAAGAACGGAGATTCTCCAAGGTGCTTTATAGCATTTATGCATTAAATGGTGACTTTTGAAAGCATTTTGTTGCATTTTTGGAGAAAATTGTGAAGATTTAAAGCATGTTATTTGGTTTTTGACAAAATCGCACATGTTTTAAAACAATTTGTGCCATTTACATGCATTTTTAAAGAAAACAAAGATGTTTATAAGCCATTTAGTGCATTTTTGAGTTAAATGGTAATGTTTGAATTCATGTCATATCATTTTCGGAAAGAACGGAGATGTTTCAATGCACTTTATAGCATTTATGCATTAAATGGTGACTTTGAAAGTATTTTTTGCTTTTGTGGTAAAAATTGTGAGGATTTAAAGCATTTTATTTGGTTTTTGATAAAATCGCACATGTTTTAAAACAATTTGGGCCATTGACATGCATTTTTGAAGCAAACAAAGATGTTTGAAAGCCGTTTAGTGCATTTCTGAGGTCAATGGTGATGTTTTACAGCAAGTTATACCATTTTTGACAAGAACGGAGACACTTCAAGGCACTTTATGTTGAAGATGAAGAGATTGAGAATGAATATTCAAAGAACAAAGCAAAGCCCAAATAACTCTTTGGCTTGTCTATGGATGCCCACATCAAGCCCAAAGCCCATTTCAAGTGTTTGAAAGATGTGTTGTGGTATGCTGTACCTAGTTGTTGGAAAAGTAAACTAAGCTTGTATCTAACCAGTAGGATGTTGTATATATAAACCCAAGATATGTAAATATTTGAAGATGAAATAAGAAAAAAGCTATTCATTTTCTCTCTTCATATATTTTCTGTCTACTTGTATTTTTACTTATTTTTTGTTGAATCTTTGAAATCATGAGCTAACGCATTCAAAATCGTTTAATCAACACTTTATAGCATTTATGTGTTAAATGGTGACATCCTAAAGCATTTTATTGCATTTTTACCAAAAAAATTGTAATGATTTAAAGCAGGTTATATGATTTTTGATAAAATCGAGCATATTTTAAAATAATTTTGCCATTTTCATACATTTTCAAAGAAAATGAAGGTGCTTGAAAGCCGTTTAGTGCATTTATAAGGTAAATGGTGACATTTTAAGACACATTATATCATTTTCGATAAGAACAGAGACGCATCAATGCACTTTATGGCATTTATGCATTAAATGGTGATGTTTCAAAGTATTTTGTTGCATTTTTGGAGAAAATTGTGCAGATTTAAAGCATATTATTTGGTTTTTGATAAAATTGCACATATTTTAAAACAATTGATGCCATTTTCATGCATTTTTATTGGAAACAAAGATCTTTGAAAGCCATTTATTAAATTTTTAAGGTCAATAGTGACATTTTAAGGGACGTTATATCATTTTTGACAAGAACATAGATGCTTCAATATAGCATTTATGCTTTAAATGGGGAGATACGAAAGCATTTTGTTGCATTTTTGCCAAAAATTGTGAGATTTAAAGCATATTATATGATTTTCGATAAAAGCACGCATATTTTAAACAATTTGTGCCATTTTCATTTATTTTTAAAGAAAATAAAGATGTTTGCAAGTAGTTTTGTGCATTTTTGAGGTAAATGGTGATGTTTTTGTGGAAAAAATATATTAGTGAAGAAATGAAGAAGATTCAAATGTGAAAGAAAGTATTGATGAAAGAATAAAGAAGCTTTTTTCTATTCTTTTCATTTACAATAATGTGTTTATATACATAAGTTTGTAATAGCTACTTTTTCAAATTTTTGATTGTTACCATTCGCAACGGCTACTGTACATATGGTCAGTGTATAAACGACTAGTTTGTGTCTTCTTGTGTCCACTTTCTCTATATGCTTGTAATGGGCCTTCTAGATTGTGAAGGATCTTGTGCCTTCTAAATTGCTTTGTAGAAATGATAATGAGTCAACCAAAATCCATATTCATTGCTATAACTATCATTTTCAACACTCCCCCTCACGTTGGGTATGAACAAATTGATTAAGTTCAACTTGCTAATGAACTTGTAGAGTTGTTGAATACTTGGAGGTTTGGTGAGCACATCCGCCAATTGATCTTCACTCTTGACATAAGGCATTGAGATTGTCTTATTCAAATACTTTTGTCTTCTAAAGTGACAATCTACCTCTTTGTGCTTAGTCCTCTCATGAAATACCGGATTGTTTGTAACATGTATTGTTGACTTATTGTTACAATGTAGTTTCATAGGTGTCTCCACCTTAAAACCCAAATCTTCAACCAATGCCTTCAACCATATAAATTCACTGGTGGGTGAAGCCATTGCTTTATATTCAGCGTCGACTCTTGATTTGGCCACCACAGTTTGCTTTTTACTCTTCCAAGTCACCAAATTCCCACCAACAAAAGTGCAATATCCAGTTGTAGAC
>CP135544.1:3430137-3522351 GCA_032402905.1 Khaya senegalensis
TAAGTATACAACTAGATATTGCACTTTTGTTAGAGAGAATTTGGTGACTTGGAAGAGTAAGAAGTAAACCGTGATAGCCAAATTAAATGTCGAAGTTGAAAATAGAGCAATGGTTTTAACCACTAGTGAATTAATATGGTTGAAGGTATTGGTTGAAGATTTGGGTTTTAAGGTGGAGGCACCCATGAAACTACATTGTGACAATAAGTTGGCAATACATATTGCAAACAATCCGGTGTTTCATAAAATGACTAAGCACATAGAAGTAGATTGTCACTTTATAAGAGAAAAGTATTTGAATAAGATTATCTCAATGCCTTATGTCAACAATGAAGATCAATTGGTGGATGTATTCACCAAACCTCCAAATATTAAACAACCTCATAAGTTCATTAGAAAGTTGAGCTTGATCAATTTGTTCAAGCCCAACTTGAGGGGGAGTGTTGAGAATAATAGTTATAGCAACTAATATGGATTTTGGTTGACTCATTATCGTTTCTATAAAGCAATTTAGAAGGCGCAAGATCCTTGACACAATCTAAAAGGCCCTTTGCAAGCATATAAAGAAAGTGGAAAAAAAAAGACAAAAAAACTAGCAGTTTGAATAGTGACTATTATGAACAGTAGCGGTTAAGAATTTGAAAAATTAGTTGTTATAAACTCATGTATATAAACACATCATTGAAAATGAAAAAGAAAGAAAAAAAGCTTCCTTTTTCTTTTAGCAATACTCTTTTTCATATTTGAATCTTTTTTATTTCTTCATTAATATATGTTTTCCTCAATGATGATGTTTCAAGCACATTATATCATTTTCGACAAGAATGGAGATGCTTCAATGCACTCTATAGTATTTATGCGTTAAATGGTGACGTTTTAAAGCTTTTTGTTCCATTTTCACTGAAAATTGTGATGATTTAAAGCATGCTATATGATTTTTGATAAAATCGTACAAGTTTCAAAATAATTTGTGCCATTTTCATATATTTTTAAAGAAAATGAAGATGTTTGAAAGACGTTTAGTGCATTTTTGAGGTAAATGGTGACATTTTAAGGCACGCTATATCATTTTTGGCAAGAATAGAGATGCTTCAATGCACTTTATAGCATTTATGCATTAAATGGTGGCATTTATAAGTTTTTGTTGCATTTTTACCAAAATTTGTGATGATTAAAGCAGGTTATATGATTTTTGATAAAATCGCACGTGTTTTAAAAAAATTTATGCTATTTTCATATATTTTTAAAGAAAACAAAGATGTTTGAAAGCTGTTTAGTGCATTTCTAGAGTAAATGGTGACATTTTAAGGCACATTATATTATTTTCGACAAGAACGGAGATGCTCTAAGGTACTTTATAGCATTTATGCATTAAATGGTGGTGTTTGAAAGCATTTTGTTGCATTTTCGGAGAAAATTGCGAAAATTAAAAGCATGTTATTTGGTTTTTGAAAAAATACCACATATTTTAAAACAATCGGTTCCATTTTCTTAAGTTTTTAAAGAAAACAAAGATGTTTGAAAGCTATTCATTGCATTTTTTATGTTAATGGTGGCGTTTTAAGGCACATTATATCATTTTCGACAAGAATGAAGATGCTTCAATGCACATTATAGCATTTATGCATTAAATTGTGACATTCTAAAGCTTTTTGTTGTATTTTCGCTGAAAGTTTTGATGATTTAATGCACGTCATAAGATTTTTGGTAAAATCATGCATGTTTTAAAACAATTTGTGCTATTTACATGCATTTTTAAAGAAAACAAAGAGATTTGCAAGCCGTTTGGTGCTTTATTAAGGCAAATGGTGATATTGCAAGCACATTATATCATTTTCTGCAAGAACGGAGATGTTTCAATACACTTTATAGTATTTTTGCATAAAAGGTGGCATTCTAAAGCTTTTTGTTGCATTTTCGTCGAAAATTGTGATGATTAAAGTAGGTTATATGATTTTTGATCAAATCATACATGTTTTAAAACAATTTGTGCCATTTTCATACATTTTTAAAGAAAACAAAGATGTTTGCAAGCCGTTTAGTGTATTTTTAAGGCAAATGGTGATGTTTCAAGCACATTTTATGATTTTCGGCAAGAGCAGAGATGCTTCAATGCACTTTATAGTATTTATGCGTTAAATGATGACATTTGAAAGCTTATTCTTCCATTTTCGCTAAACATTCTAATGATTTAAAGCAGGTTATATGATTTTTGATAAAATCGCGCATGTTTTAAAACAATTTTTGCCATTTACATGCATTTTTAAAGAAAATGAAGATGTTTGCAAGCCGTTTTGTGCGTTTTTGAGGCAAAGGGTGATGTTTCAAGCATGTTATATTGTTTTCGATAAGAATAGAGATGCTTCAATGCACTTTATAACATTTATGTGTTAAATGGTAACATTCCAAAGCTTTTTCTTCCATTTTCACCAAAAATTGTGATGATTTAAAGCATGTTATATGATTTTTGATAAACTCGCACATGTTTTAAAACAAATTTTGCCATTTACATGCATTTTTAAAGAAAATGAAGATATTTGCAAGCCATTTCGTGCATTTTTGAGGCAAAGGGTGATGTTTCAAGCACGTTATATCGTTTTCGATAAGAATAGAGATGCTTCAATGCACTTTATAACATTTATATGTTAAATGGTAACATTCCAAAGCTTTTTCTTCCATTTTTGCCAAAAATTGTGATGATTTAAAGCACGTTATATGATTTTGGATAAACTTGCACATGTTTTAAAACAACTTGTGCCATTTACATGCATTTTTAAAGAAAACAAAGATGTTTGCAAGCTGTTTAGTGCTTTTTTGGGGCAAATGGTGACGTTTCAAGCACATTATATCATTTTTGGCAAGAACAAAGATGCTTCCATGCACTTTATAGCATTTATCCGTTAAAAAGTGATGTTCAAAAGTATTTTGTTACATTTTCTGTAAAAAATTGTGATGACTTAAAGCATGTTTTATGATTTTTGATAAAATTGCACATGTTTTAAAACAATTTGTGCCATTTTCAGACATTTTCAAAGAAAACAAAGATGTTTGCTGGCCATTTAGTGCATTTTTTAGGCAAATGGTGATGTTTCAAGCACATTTTATGATTTTCAGTAAGAGTGGGGATGCTTTAATGCACTTTATAGCATTTATGCCAAAATTTGTGATTATTTAAATGATGTTATATGATTTTTGATAATATCGCACATGTTTTAAACAATTTGTGCCATTTACATGCATTTTTAAAGAGAATGAAGATGTTTGCAAGCCGTTAGTGTATTTTTAAGGCAAATGGCGACATTTCAAGCACGTTTTATGATTTTCGACAAGAATGGAGATGCTTCAATGCACTTTATAGCATTTACGCGTTAAATGGTGACGTTTGAAAGCATTTTGTTGCATTTTAGCCAAAATTTTTTTGAAGATTTAAGACACATTATATGATTTTTGATAAAATCGCACATGTTTTAAAATAATTTGTGCCATTTTCATACATTTTTAAAGAAAATGAAAATGTTTGCAAGCTGTTTAGTGCATTTTTAAGGCATATGGTGATGTTTCAAGTAGGTTATATTATTTTTGGTAAGAACAAAGATGCTTCAATGCATTGTATAGCATTACTGCATTAAATGGCGATGTTCTAAAGTATTTTGTTGCATTTTTGACAATAATTGTGATGATTTAAAGCACGTTATATGATTCTTTATAAAATCACACATGCTTTAAAAAAATTTGTGCCATTTTCGTGCATTTTTATAGAAAATGAAGATGTTTGAAAGCTATTTAGTGCATTTCTAAAGGAAATGGTGATGTTTTAAGGCACGTTATATCATTTTTGGCAAGAATGGAGATGCTTCAATACACTTTATAGCATTTATGTGTGAAATGACAACATTTTAAAGCTTATTCTTCCATTTTTTTTTTCAGAACATTGGGATGATTTGAAGCAAGTTATATCAGTTTTGATATAATAGTGCATGTTTTAAAATAATTTGTGCCATTTTCATACATTTTTAAAGAAAACAACAATGTTTGAAAGCTATTTAGTGCATTTCTGAAGTAAATGGTGATGTTTTAGGGCACGTTATATCATTTTCGACAAGAACAAAGATGCTTCAATGCATTTTATAGCATTTATGTGTTAAATGGTTGCATTCCAAAGCTTTTTGTTGCATTTTCGCTAAAAATTGTGATGATTAAAGTAGGTTGTATGATTTTTGATAAAATTGCACATGTTTTAAAATATGCCATTTTGATACATTTTTAAGGAAAACAAAGATGTTTGAAAGCTGTTTAGTGCATTTCTGAAATAAATGGTGATATTTTAGGGCACATTATATCATTTACGACAAGAACAATGCTGCTTCAATGCACTTTATAGCATTTATGCGTTAAATGGTTGCATTCTAAAGCTTTTTGTTGCATTTTCACCGAAAATTATGGTGATTAAAGTAGGTTGTAGGATTTTTGATAAAATCGTACATGTTTTAAAACAATTTGTGCCATTTTCATAGATTCTTAAAGGAAACAAAGATGTTTGCAAGTCGTTAGTGTATTTTTGAGGCAAATAGTGATGTTTCAAGTACATTTATGATTTTTGACAAGAATGAAGACGCTTCAATGCAAATTATAGCATTTATGTGTTAAATGGTGACATTTTAAAGCTTATTCTTCCATTTTTGTTGAACATTGTAAAGATTTAAGGCATGTTATATGATTTTTGATAAAATCACATATGTTTTAAAACAATTTTTGCCATTTTCATACATTTTTAAAGAAAACAAAGATGTTTGCAAGCCATTTAGAGCATTTTTGAGGTAAATGGTGACATTTCAAGCACGTTATATCATTTTCAACAAGAACGGAGATGCTTCAATACACTTTATAGCATTAATGCGTTAAATGGCAACATTCTAAAGCATTTTGTTGCATTTTGGCAGTAAT
Source organism: Khaya senegalensis (assembly GCA_032402905.1). NCBI lineage: Eukaryota > Viridiplantae > Streptophyta > Magnoliopsida > Sapindales > Meliaceae > Khaya > Khaya senegalensis. The sequence continues at coordinate 3,435,082 of CP135544.1, forward strand.
ATTAATGTTTTGATGCACGTTATATGATTTTTGATAAAATAGCACATGTTTTAAAATAATTTGTGCCATTTTCATTTATTTTAAAAAAAAACGAAGATGTTTGCAAGCCTTTTAGTGCATTTTTGAGATAAATGGTGATGTTTCAAGCATGTTATATCAGTTTTATCAAGAACGGAGTTGCTTCAATGCATTTTGTAGCATTTATGCGATAAATGGAGACCTTCTAAAGCATTTTGTTGCTTTTTTGGCAGTAATTGTGATGGTTTGAAGCATGTTATATGATTTTTGATAAAATCGTACATGTTTCAAAACAATTGGTTCTATTTTCATGTGTTTTTAAAGAAAACAAATATGTTTGAAAGCTGTTTATTGCATTTTTTTTATGTTAGTGGTGGCATTTTAAGGCACGTTATATCATTTTTGACAGGAACGATGATGCTTTAATGCACTTTATAGCATTTATGCATTAAATGACAACCTTTTAAATCTTTTTCTTCTTTTTTCGTCAAAAATTGTGATGATTTAAAGCACGTTATATGATTTTTGAAAAGATTGCACATGTTTTAAAGCAATTTGTGCCATTTACATGCATTTTTAAAGAAAACAAAGATATTTGCAAGCTGTTTAGTGCATTTTTGAGGCAAATGCTGATGTTTTAAGCACATTATATCATTTTCAGCAAGAACGAAGATGCTTCAATGCATTTTATAGCATTTATGCATTAAATGGTGACATTTTAAAGCTTTTTCTTCCATTTTTCCAAACATTGTGATAATTTAAAGTATGTTATATGATTTTTGATAAAATCACGCATGTTTTAAAATAATTTGTGTCATTTTCATACATTTTTAAAGAAAACAAAGATGTTTGACAGTCGCTTATTGCATTTTTGAGGTAAATGATGATGTTTTAAGGCACAATATATAATTTTTGGATGCATATATTATGTCTATATTCCTTGTAGCAATAGGGACAAACTTAGCTATAGAAGTAAAAAATGCATATTCCTAGGTTACACCACAACCCAAAAGGGTTATAAATACTTTGACCCCAAGGAAAATAGGTTGTTCGTATATAGAAATATTACCTTTTTAGAAAATAAAACTTACTTCAAAAAAAAAAAAAAGAACTTAAATCCATCAGTAAAGGGAAGGATATGGATAATTCCACCTCTAGTCTTATTATTGACACTATCCACACAAAGAGGCCCATTGTTGAACTTAGAAAGAATGTTCATAACAAATTAGAAGTACAACAAGAATCATCTTAAAATGAGAATGATCCTAACTCTCTTAGATAAAGACATGATGAGAATGAGCCTACTTTTGCCCAAGGTAAGTCATCTCATGATGAAATAGATTCAAATCAACTTAGAGATGACCAAATTAGTAACCATGACACATTAGACCAATTTATGGGTAGTGATGATCATGCTACATAAGAGATCATGGTATGTGACACTCAGATATAAGTAAACCCTAATCTTTATTATCTCTTGTCCTTGGAAATGTTTTATGAAGTTAGTGGAAGGAGACCAATTGAAAATCGATTAAATAGGTTATTTTGTCGGGTAGGGGTAAAATAGTCTTTTCACTCAAAATTGAAGCCAAAGTGAGTTTTGATTGCATAAAAAGTCTTAGAATTTTATAAATATCATGTTGGTATGTTTAATTTCAATTCGAGACGCGGTTGGTATATTTTTGGAAAGTCAAAAACAAAAAAGGTAAAATCATTATTTGATAAAGTTTTGATTGACCAAACTAGATATCGAGGATATAAATTAATATGATAGAGTGTGTTAGAAGGAAAGATAGATTTTATAACCATAAGAATGCCAAAATTTTTATTTTGGACAAAAAAGGACAATTTTACTAAAAGGACAAAATGGTCATTATGTCAAGGGTCGGAAGGACTCTACCAAATTTTGATTATCCAGAACTCTTGTAAATGTTGTAAATAAGATATAGAAAAAGTGAAATTGAATTAGGATGTGAATTTCTCTATAAAGGATAAAAAATGACCAAAGTGACTAATTTTCTTTATTAGGGGTAAAATGATCATTTTACAAGGAATTAGAAGAAAAAGTGGTAATTAAAATTGATGGACTAAAGTGAAAGAATACAAAAATAGTTTGGGTAGTCTCATAATTTTCTTGAGAGTTAAATGCAAGTTTTGAAATATTTTTGGACAATAGTGTAATTTATAAAAATATGAATTTGAATAAGATTGGTTGACTTTTCAAAATTGAAGCAAAACCAACTTTTTCTTCTTCCTTGCCGTGAGATGTTTCTTTCTTTCTCTTTCAAATTTTTGGACAAAAATCAAACAAAATCTTTTAATCCGCCTGATTAAACGCGTTACCGCAGAAGGAAAAATTATTCTACGCGTCGAGAGCTTTAATTTGACGGTAAAAGTTCTTGGTTTTACTAAAGTTTTAATTTATGGATTTGTTGAAAAATGGTTTTAATAATAGTTTTAATAGTAGTTTATGATTTTTAATAGTGATTTAGGTAGTTTTGCGATATTGGGAGGTTTAGTCAAGCAATTGACATATTTTAAAGGTAAGAAAATATAATTTTTTTTTTATGAAATTTGTGATTGGTGGTTGATTTGTGTAGGAATGGATTTAGGGATGGTGTTTAGGCGAAATTAGGTATAGAATAATGTATAAAATGGAAGAAAATTAGAAAGATGGGTAAAATGATAAATTTGGAACACTATTCATCAAGCCTCTAAATGATATATTTTAATATGTTATGGTATGTTTGAATGTGTATAGGTATGTTAGGGAGCGAATGGAATTAGTAGGAATTGATTTGGGTAGATAGAATGAGGAAAAAAATTGAAGGAAGGGTAAAATGGTAATTTTAGTTATTATTGTGGAGATTTAGAAATATTTTGATGTGTTATGTATGTACAATACTTTATATGGTTGTTGAAATGCATAAATGAATTATTATCATGGTCCTGTGATCGGAGCGTGGTTAATAGAATTTAGAATAAATTGTAATATTCAGGACGTTACACATTGGTTGTCATAATAATTATAGTAGTTATAATTATTATGTAAATTTTCTTTATTAGTAAATGATGCGTTGATGTGGTTATCCATTAATATTGGATAGTATATGATATATTTATCGTGATAGTAGAAATTATAATTGTGATGAATAAATCCCAGTGAATATGGTAGATTGGGTATTTGCGAGTGTATGTGATTATGGAAGTGTTATGAATTTTTTGTTAGGTATCACTATCTGCAAGTGCATTATATAGTCATTATGTGAATGAATTTCATATGTGCATAAAATTGAGATGTGAATGCTATTTATCATTTCTGTGTGTATAGGTGCACATATGTGGTATTTGTGCGCATATGTAGTATTTATTATGCATGGTTTGAGTGTACAATAGTTTTCAAAAAATGAATGCATGGCTTTAGGCCATGTGGTATTAATTGTATGACTAAATTAGTTATGGATCCGAATATTCAGATACCCTTCACACCCGCTGGCTTGGTTATAGTCAGAATACATGATCGATCATATGTAAAATATATGCTTAGCCCGATAGACGAGTGGTGTGAATGGATGAAGGTTGGGCGAATTTACTTTGTGGCCACGATCCATAACTGTGTTAACACGACTGGTCATATATTTGTCAATAATTTGTTAAAATTGTCATGTGTTTTTTATTTCGAAATGCATGTAGATTTATTTGCATTTTATATATTAACTATGAGTATTATGTGGATAGTAATACAGAGTATATGGCTGGAGTGTATTTATCTCGCTAGATTATATTAAAGCGATATGAGTTTAATAACTTCTACGTCATCAGTATCGTATAGTATATATGACAGGGAAACAAATTTTGTACTAGAATATTATGTTTCCTTACTGAGCTGTTTCGCTCACCCTTTGTGAATTGTGGTTTTTACAGGTAATGTGACACCGTGGGATATGGATGCGAACTTTTCGAGGTGTCAACGGGGCTAGTATCTTAATGATGGGGGTATTTTTGGTATTAATGCATAATTATGCATATGTATCTATATGTATATGTATATATATACGTTGGTACAGTAAACTTGTGATTTTGGGTTACATACTATAGATTATGTGTGTAACCAGGATATTATATATATCCAACTTTTGCATATATATATATATATATATCTTTATGTAAAAAAAAAAAAAAAATTTCAGATTATATCTTATGTGGTTGATTTTAAATAGAGGGGTGTTATATGGTAACCATGTGACCAATCATTCTATTCAAAGCTACTATACTCATGATCACATTAAAGATTAGATAAAACTTTTCTAAATATCATAGATGATATTCAAAAACCTTCTAGTTACCAAGAAGCCAAAATCAGCCCAATTTGAAGAAATGCAATGAATAAAAAGCTGAAGGCTCTAATTTAAAATCAAACTTGGGATATTATTCCATAACTTAAAGGGAAGAAGGCCATAGGTTACAAATGTTTATATACAACCAAGCTTAAAAGTGATGGGATTGTTGAAAAACATAAGGTTAGGTTAGTAGTCAAAGGCTTCACTTAAACCCATGGAATTGATTACACCGAGACTTTTACCCCTGTAGCTAAAATGAATTCTATTAGAGTCCTTATGTCTTTAGTAGTTAATTATGATTGATCATTGTACCAAATGGATGTAAGAAATATCTTCTTACAAGGCAAATTAAAAAAGAAAGTATACATAAGAATACCTGAAAGGTATGGGAGTGACATTTCCAAATCACATGTATATAAACTTAGAAAGGCCATCTATGGCCTTTAATAATCCCTTAGGGTCTGGTACTTCAAATTACATAATACCCTCAATTCTCAATCCTTTACTAAAAGTGAGATTGATTCCTCTTTATTCACCAAACATTTCAAAGATAAAATAACGGTGATTCTCATTTCTATTGATGACATTATCATTACTGATAGTGACCAAACTGACATCAGTTGTATTAAATCATATCTTAAATCTATTTTTGACATTAAAGATTTGGAATACTTACAATATTTTCTGAAAATAGAAATTGACCAATACAAAAAAGGACTATTTTTATGCTAAAGAAAATACACTTGATCTACTTGGTGAAACAGGTAAACTAGGTGTAAGGATAGCTTTAACACTAATTGAAAGTACCTACAAGTGAAAGGACAAAGAAGAAGACAAACAAAAGTAGCCCAAGCCAATTTAGAATGTCAAGCAATATCAATGAATTGTTGGTAAGTTAATTCATTTAACCATTACTAGAACTAATATTAGCTTTGTTGTGAATCAGGTCAGTCAATTCATGCAACAACCAACCACATGGACATGATGAATCGGATTCTATGCTACCTTAAAAGAACACCAAGACAAGGTTTACACATGCAGAAGAATGGTCACTATGAAATCTTAGCATATAGTGATGTAGATTTGGCCAAAAATGTTGAAGACAGAAAACCAACAATCGAATATTGCACATTTGTTAGAGGAAACTTAGTAACCTAGAAGAGCAAGGAACAAAGTGTGGTAGCAAGGTCAAGTACAGGAGTAGAATACAGAGCTATTGCAAGTACAACTTGTAAGCTAATTTGGCTAAAGGCTTTAGCTCAAGATTTAGGGTTTAAGACTAAAGTGCTAATGATACTATTTAATAACAAAGTGGCAATGTACATAGCTTCCAATATGGTATTCCATGAGAAGACATAGCACATTGAGATGGATTGTTACTTTATTAGGGAGAAAGTCCGTAATAAGACCATCTACACCCCTTATGTTCGAAGTGAAGATCAATTATGAGACTTGTTCATAATGACTCCTACTAAAAAGCATATCAAGATTATAATAAGCAAGTTGAACTTAAGAAACATCTTTAAGCCCAACTTGAGGACTTGAGGGGGAGTGCTAATTAAGTCAATTGACCAATCTCGAGGTTCATGCCAACATCATGACAGTGCTGTGTTGGAATTTGTATATCCTAGTTATCATCTTAGTTAGCACACTAGTCATCATCCTAATCTTAATCAACACCTTTAGGTGTCAAAGCAAATAATTCGAACATCCAAATTTGAAGATTGTGAACATTGGAAGTTGTTTTGCTATTTGTAGAAAAGGGAAACATTACTTTTTGACTTGTAAGTAATTTGTTTAACCTATTTTGTATATTATAACTTTCCTACTTTGGAAAAATAATTATAACTATTGATTGCTTGCCATTTTAAATCCTTGTAACATTATTTTTTTCAATTAAGAAAAGCAATTCTCTCATCTTCTACATATTCTTCTCTTTAGCTAAAATTCTCAAGTTCACTTCTTATACTTTAACCCCCAAAGTTAACATAAACGACTTTCAAACATCTTTGTTTTCCTTAAAAATGCATAAAAATGGTCCAAACTCTTCTAAAACATGTATGATTTTATAAAAAATGATATAACATGATTTAAATCATTGCAATTTTTGCCAAAAATGCAATAAAATGCTTTAGAATGCCACCATTTAATGCATAAGTGTTATAAAGAGTCTTGCAGGATCTTTATTATTGTAGAAAATGACATAACGTGCATTAAAACATCACCATTTTTACCAAAAATGCAATAAAATACTTTCAAACATCTTTATTTTCCTTGAAAATGGATAAAAAAAATAGTACAAATTGCATTAAAACACATTTGATTTGAACAAAAATGATATAAAATACTTTAAATCATCATAATTTTCACCAAAAGTGTAACAAAATGCTTTAGAATATCACCGTTTAATGAAAAAAAAATGCTATAAAGAGCCTTGAAAAGTCTTCATATTTGTCATAAATGATATAACGAGATTTAAAACATCACCAATAGCTCAAAAAATGCATTAAAATGCTTTAAAACATCTTTGTTTTCCTTCAAAATGCATAAAAATAGTACAAATTGCTTTAAAAGATGCATGATTTTATAAAAAAATGATATAACATACTTTAGTTCATCACAATTTTTGGCAAAAATGCAACAAAATACTTTAGAGCACATAATTTAACACATAAATGCCATAAAGAGTCTTGAAGCATCTTTGTTATTGCCAAAAATGATATAATATGCTTTAAAATGTCACCATTTTTGCCAAAAATGCTTTAAAATACTTTTAAACATCTTCATTTTGCTTAAATATGGATAAAAAAAATGGTACAAATTACATTAAAACATATATGATTCGATCAAAAATGATATAACATGCATTAGATCATCACAATTATTGCTACAAGTGCAACAAAATGCTTCAGACTATCACCGTTCAATGTAAAAATAATATAAAAAGTCTCGAAGAGTCTCTATTTTTGTTACAAATGAGATAACATGTTTTGAAACATGTTATCTTTGTTTTCCTTAAAAACTCATAAAAATGGTATAGATTATTTTAAAATATGTATAATTTTATTGAAACTGATATAATATGCTTCTAGTCATCACAATTTTTGCTGAAAATGTGACAAAATACTTTAGAACATCACTATTTAAAACATAAATGCTGTAAAGAGCCTTGAAGCATCTTTGTTATTGCTAAAAATAATATAATATGTATTAAAACATTACCATTTCTACCAAAAATGAGTTAAAATACTTCCAATCATCTTCATTTTCCTTAAAAATGGATAAAAAAAATTGCACAAATTGCATTAAAACATATCCAATTTCAACAAAAATGATATAACATACTTTAAATCATTACAATTTTCATGAAAGTACAACAAAATACCCTAAAACATTATCGTTTGTTGTAAAAATGCTATAAAGAGCATCGAAGAGTCACTATTTTTGTCATACATAATATAACGTGCCTTGAAATATAACTATTCACCCTAAAATTGCCTTAAAATATCTTAATTTTCCTTAAAGATGCATAAAAATAGTATAAATTGCTTTAAAACATGTACTATTTTATCGAAAATAATATAATATGCTTTAGATCATCACAATTTTCGACAAAAATGCAATGAAATGCTTTAGAACATCACAATTTAATGCATAAATGCTATACAGAGCCTTGAAGAATCTTTGTTATTGCCAAAAATAATATAACATGCTTTAGAACATCACTATTTCTATCAAAAATGCCTTCAAGTGTCTTCATATTCCTTAAAAATGAATAACAAAATAGTGTGAACAGTATTAAAATATATCCGATTCAATCAAAATTGATATAATATGCATTAAATCATTGCAATTTTTGTCAAAAGTATAACATAATGCTTTAGAAAATCACCATTTAATGTAAAAATGCCATAAAGAGCCTCAAAAAGTCTTCATTTTTGTCATAATTAATACAAAGTGCTTTGAAACATCTTCGTTTTGCTTAAAAATGTATAAAATAGGTACAAATTACTTTAAAACATGTACAATTTGATCAAAAATAATATAACACGCTTTAAATCATCACAATTTTTGCCGAAAGTGCCATAAAATATTTTAAAACATTACCATTTATGTAAAAATGCTATAAAAGACTCAAAGAGTCTCTGTTTTTGTCATAAATACTAAAATGTATAAAAATGGTACAAATTGCTTTGAAACATGTATGATTTTATCAAAAATAAAATAATATGCTTTAAATCATTATAATTTTTGCTGAAAATATAACAAAATACTTTAAAACATTACTATTTAATATAAAAATACTCTAAAAAGCTTTGAAGAGCCTCCGTTCTTGTCATAAATGATATAACATACTTTGAAGCATAAGCAGTGGCTCAAAAAATACATTAAAATGCTTAAAAACATCTTTGTTTTCCTTAAAAATGCATAAAAATAGTACATATTGCTCTAAAATGTAACACTCCCTTCCTTTCATTTCTATTCATGTGGCATATAGTACATTAAAATTATCGAAAAGGTAAAAATCAACGCTTTCTTATAGTGAAGCGAAGTTTTCATTTGTTCAAAAAAGTTTATAGAAAGTAACCACATAAATAGTAACAAGTAAAATAGTATTATATATTTTTTTTTTTTCTAAAAAATTGTTATGCATTTTAATGAAATTAATATTTCAGAGTACACAGAAAGGAAATTACATAACAATGGCCTAAACCTTAAATATACTATACCCCGTCCGAAAATTTTTGCCACAACTGCACTTTCCGAAACCGCTACCGCTATATCGTAATCACCTGAAAATAATAATCCCACAAAGGGGTGAGCACACCATATGGCTCAGTAAAATAATACAATACTTAAATAAAGGAAGAAGTATGTTGTCTGAATCTCCACTTATTTTGGCCATTTCACACAATTCCACACACACAGGTAAATGCATGTCCACATATCAATGTACATGTACCGACAAGCATATGCTCAATAAAGTACACAAGATACCATATCATATCCTCTAGAACTCTAAGCACTATCTCAACTATGAATTATGTATAACCAATCTCAATTAGAGTAATACTCCTTATAATATACCATACACAGGTAATGCATTCTCAAACAATATATTTTCTAAATGAATCGCTTCATCACCTGTATCCGTTTAAATCCTATTTCCATTTTTATCAACGAACACCTATATGACCATATAAAATCAATACATAGTTACTCGTATAGATAACAACTAAATGTCGTGGTCACATAAAAAAGAACTGTTTAGAAGCTGGTATAACCACACAATATCAATCACACATTCGGCCCGAAATAACCAAAATATCCTAGACACACAATCAATACCCACATAGGATATTAATATTTCAAACATCTAAATATATATACAAACGAGGGTATTAGTAAAAACAATAACAATGTTTCTGTATGCCATTTCCACTCTCGAAAGGTTGGTGACAGAAATTTTATTGCGTTTATAAGTGATCGATTATACTTAGAAACATCATGGATCATGGTTGTTACTCTAGGCCACTGGGCCATTTGGAGGACCACTGTGGATTCCACCTACCCCTTAGGGTACCACAGTCTTAACGTCATACCTCCATTACAAACTGGCTTACAAGCCTAGCTGAGTGAGATGGAATATACATATCCGATCCACATATCACAATTATCTCAATACTGATTCATTACCAATCTATTTTATCATACATTCATATTATCTCCTTATTCTCACCGAATCAAGACAACCTGACAGTTGTACCATAATCACAAATACATGTCTTCCATTCTTTATCCCTTACTAGGGATTCTTTCACTTACATTAAACCCTGACTATACTATTATAAGGACACATATCAATCTAATCCTAGTCGTTCGCTAAAGTATGCAGACAATAACAATGTAGACTCATAACATAGTTCCTGCACCATCACATTCTTACCGTATTTTCAACCACACGTATAAACATGTAAACTAATATATCAAATGATCCGCAATACATCCAGTGCACCTTTTCAACAATATCCTCAAGCTTCTCACAGAATCTTTAATCTATTATGGATTCACACATATTCTTTTCGTTTCACAAGCATACCGGTGAGCTAGACAAGATTCTATATACTTGAAGTGAAGCGGCCTAGATATTGCCTAACCCATTATCTTATTTAAATCATAATTTTCTATTTTCAAGCTTATGCTAGCTTTCTGTTTCTACAAAGTTAAGTTCTCTCTTAAATAATTGAAACTTGTCAAGGTGTAGTCAGACTTCAACCATTTCCGCAATTCACAATCATAACAAAAACCCGATTGTGACTGCAATTAAAGGTAATCATAGACCCTCCGCTACATATGAAACCAGAATACAAAGGGAGGTCATGAATGGCTGTATAAATAGTATTTCTTATAGGAATTCGGCAAGAGTTTACCTATACATATAAGCTGCCCTACCTGCCCAAGAAAACCAGGACAGTCCCCATACCAAATAAAACGCAACGTGTTACTGCCTCATCGCTATTCACACTAACACAAGCAACTCTTAGCAGATAGAAGTATTCTACCATACAGTTTGAATCTAGTAGGCACATGAATTCATTTCCTTATAGATCGGTCATAATTAAGTAGATTATGGATTGTGGTTATGATATCCACCGTACACATCAAGATATGTATACAATGGTCATTCGCTCACACCGGGTTCTTCAGACGAACAGAATAAATAGTCCTATCATGGGTTGTACGTACCCAGAGACGCTATAGAGAACAGCCGCTTCCTACCATGGGTTCAACATACCCCTCGGGCACCATAGTTTTTATTATCATTTCTCAATTGCTGTGGGTTCAACATACCTCAAAAGGCTCCACAGTCTTATTATTAATCCGGATCTACTGTAGGTTCAGCATACCCCGAAGGGTACCGCAGTCTTATTATCAATCCGGAGCTGCTGTGGGTTCAACATACCTCGAAGGGCACCACAGTCTTATTATCATGATACTGCTCCATCTTGAGCGGTTTTATTAGGGTAATGAAAAAAACTACCGATCCATAATTATCCAAATTATACTAGTTATTCACATAGATTTATTTTTAGTTGACTTAGCCATGACAAAATGACCATTTTGCTTACATTAATTAAAAGGCACATTCATAATTTCATAATAGGCAATATAATTGCCTATGAACATATTTATTAGCCCTTATTTTCTAAAAAGACTTCATACGTATGGATTTGTCGTAAGCCTAGTAGTACTAAGTCATAAAAACATATTCCACTCTGGCATATAAATACACCATAAAATAATCAAGATAAAACACAGAATTATATTACAATCCAAACACTTGGATACACTATATCACTATTAATACAAATTCACATAAATATATTTTAATCGGTTATCATATATTGTGTCATCACACACAATCCCAACATGTCATCACAAGTCAACTATACCCATTACCTTACTACGGCACCATAATTATAACAAACTAAGGTATACACACATGTCCATTTAGATAGCATTGCAAACATCAAATGCAATATCTACTCAATCATTCGATCACAATGGTATAATTACGTATGTATATACAAGCGTACTTACCATATAAATATATATATATATATATATATACAAACATGGGATATACAATATTGTATAGGTATTTTAGAATATCTAATGTAACACTGCAGGTCGAAAGTAATGGCATTACGCTTATAACAATATATATATATATATATTTAACACACGAATATTAACACTTCTAATTGCATAATCATGTCCATTCTCCGTTAATAGGAGTTTTCTACAATTTAAACCATCGTAATGATATACATTCATGCAATTATAAATATTATAAATATTAAAATCTAATTTCTCATAATTTAAATATTATATTATCTTACCTTCGGGTACCCAGTGCCTATACGAATGATGAAAATCTATTCCGGAAAGGGTATATGCGTTCGAAATACTCCTCTGTACGCTACGGATTTATTCTCGAAAAACGTGTAAATTACTGTTCACAGATACTATTCACAGACACTATTTAACCCACAAAATTTCGATTTCCGTTTCATGAACGGAATATACCATCGCGATCCTTGCAGTATCAAGATACTGTCCATGGTATCCATATGTCACAAAACACAAATTGAAACATTCAAAATCACTAAATATCCTAAAATTTTAAATTTCAAGGTACCTACTTTGGACCCTTGAATCATCATTCAGACTCATTCCAAATTGAGATCTAAACATACCTTGTCGAAGTACGAGTGTCGGAGAGCACACTGGTCAGTTCAGATTCCACCGGAGCTACACCAATCACCAGAAATCTTGCCAGAAAGACACCTTCCCGATCAGCCTTCCCTCGCTGGAATTCGATGACCAAATGCCGGAACTGGGCACACCACCATGAAGAGGGCGGCGAGACGGTGCCAGACACGCCGGAGATGTCGGTCAACTTGCCGTACACTGCTGTGAATCGCTGGTCAAAGTTCACGCCAGCGAAACTCGGGTGGCGCGTGAGGGCGTGTGGCAACAGCGATCGGGGCGGGGTTGGCGGTGCTGCACTCGCGACGGCCCGGCGGTCCTCTACTCGCCAGTGGTGAGGTGATCTGAGGTTTGATGACGAAAGTCACTGTTCACAAGAGAGAAAACAGTGGAAAGGAGAGAGAGAAGAGAGAGAAAAGAGGGAAAAAGTGAAGTTAGTTTTTCGGGTTTTCCGGCTCTGTCCCGCTTATATAGTCGTGCACACACGATGAAAAATTATAGTTTTTCACTTTTGTTGTCAAATTTCTGATACCGGTAATGAATTACTGTATTTTTTGCTCATACAGTACACTGTCCTGAATACCGGCCAACTCTCTCTCTTATCAAAACTTTCAAAAATACTGTATTATAACTCCATGACAGGATTTTAAGAATATAGAAATTTTAAGATGTTACAATACCTCCCCTTTTAATAGAATTTCGCGCTCGAAATTAGTGGAAGTAGGTCAAATAAAATCAACAATTCATCCACCTCGGCCATAATCTACACCATCAAGTATTTTCCCCTGATCAGACATTTGCATCGTCATTCACAGAATGCTCATGTTCATTCATAAAAAGCAACGTCAACTATGTGTGTTCAATATATGACTATAACCTCTCGCTTTAATCACTCAACTATTGAGTTGAATATCTCTTTCCACATACATATATCGCCAACTATAAAACCACAGCGAATAGAAAGGATTTCAAGTATCGGGATTCGTGACCAAGATAACCCAGTCATATACGTAATATTTGATATGTAACATAAAATTTTGACTACTACCACGAGAAGCAAAGTCATGTCTTCATTTCTAAATACCATTGTACACTTATTCCATGCACAATGGATACCACATATATGTCAAACATCACACATTTAACCCATGCACAATGAATGCCGTAGCTGAGCACCTATACATACTGAAATTCACATACATTGGAAGCAATCGCTTACATACAGGTCATTTTTATCTAGGTGTCAATACGTAACTATTCCTGATAATATATAAACTCTAAATGATCTCATTCGTAGTATAGTGATACCTATGCTCATGAGATGCAAGTTTTCATTACAACCATTTCTCATAGTAAAACATGGTATTATAAATATTGGTATGTACAGAATATTTTGTTTTCGAATTCCCTGATCACTTGATCAATCGTGGGTAGTATGACTCGAAATACGGCCTACACAGTCACTTTCAGTGACTCTCAAAAGGAGATAGGGCCCAGCCTATGGTTACTCAGACCAACTCGTGATCCTCTATCTCATAATAACACAACAGCTCCCACCCATCTAGGTGGCCAGTTTCACCCTTCTATCTTAGAAGGTTCCTGCTGACGCTGCATAACGGCTCGTTATTTTCTCATCATACTTTCCCCACAAGTTCAATTTATAAACAACAATTTTCAAAAATCTATATTTTGAAAATTCACCATTTTCTAAGTATCCCATGCCAATACTTCTTACAGTGCCAATAAATCACTCTTCATTCCTCTATGTAATTGTCACCATAACATTGTCCTTGCAAAACCATGTTAATGCATACAAAATGCATAAGACATTTATTTTCATTCAAATCATGGACATACATATATATATATATATATTTAAAACATAATATTCCATGACAATGCACCTTCTTGAAACTTATGCACGATACCATCATAATTCTGAACCTTTCATCATCCATAACATAGTCGCATGCATATGCAAGTTCACACATACAAGAAACCATATAATATCAGCAATCATGCACATATGCTCATAGTCACACAGTTGGACAACATAATACACATAGGGTGAATCTTTCAACAGTTATGGATAAGTTGGATACCGAGTCATAACTATATATATGTATACAATCCCAATCCCTACTCCTTTCTCGCAATTCGAATTACACATTCTTGCGGTTCACAACATACCGCTATTTATTGGATTGTGCATATTTTTGGTTCACACAAAGAACCAATTTCAGAGCTATCTTCAAAACTAGCTACTAGGTAGGGAGTTCTAGGCTCAATAACACAAACTGAAGGGAAATTTATCCATATTATCCATAACTTTTCTAACACGTTTTATAAAGTCTTTCTCAGCTCATGCATATATATATATATATATATATATTTAAATATGCCTATTTGCTTTAAAATCCATAAAGTTACACATGCTAATGAATATATCATTCATTGCCATGGCATAAGAGAACATGCATTACACCCGCAATACAAGCAACATCAAGATAGACGCATTCATGCCTAGGGCTTTGAAAACAGGTATGTTTAATACACACACCCCTGTCATCGCATATTAATAAACGTGTAATCATCATCAATGCTTTTCTAAGAATATGCATTACTTTATTAATAAAATATATATATATATATATCATAATTGGGATAGATGCATTCATACCAAATTAAGAGGCACAAAAATCCATTTGAATAGAAACTACTCAATAGAATTGTACTGTTGAACTAATTGAGTAATTCCTCTAAACTTTCAACAGCAACCAATCGAACACCACAGTCCAAAAACAAGTTATCAAGGCACTTAAATGTCCCATCAATATCTTACTTATTCTTTCTAGAGCATGATATTAGTCACACATACAATGCACAAGTCTATTCCACACATATAGTCATAATGAAAACTTTATTATTGCTCATGAAATTTACTATTGCTCATAAAATTTATTACTGCTCATGAACTTAGCGTATACTAAGCGAACAATAAAAGGCTTATTAATAAAAGAATAATATCACTATCAGCATGACATAATTTTTCTTCATTCCACTTAATGCAATACAGCATACATATCACGTCATCAGAACACATGACGCCCGTTCATCTTTATGTATGCAATGTGACCAGTACCATGGCATATATTGTAGCATAACAATCATCAATATCATGTATCTAAATAATACACGATATTTATGCAATCATCTCAAGGTAGTAACTGGTCAAGGTGCATAATAGGAAATTATCCTTAATTTCACATACCAGACCCGAGATAAAAAATCACCAAGGTATATGATAGACCGCGTTCATACCACTAAGGTACATGACAGACTACGTTTGTACTACCAAAGTACAGGATAAACCACATATGTATCACCATGATACAGACCGATGACACACCATTCAGGTGTGAATCAGACTCACACGTGCATCACCCAAATGCTAGACTTTGACATTCACCACCGTGGTGCAACATTACAGACTCACACACAACGTGTGCACCGTCGAGGTGCCGCTTACGACTTTGATCCGAACATATATGCGATTCCACGTGCACACCTTTCAGTTAACACTTTCACTCTACCATCCATTGACAGGGCTGGCAGGGTCATTTAAGCATAGAGTTCTCAACAATTTGTAGCACATTACTAGATATGCACTACGGTTATTCCTGCATCTATCACCGGTCATATCTATCGCCAGTCACATCTATCACATGCATTTAAATTAAAGAGTATATAAAACATAAGGATTTAAGCCACATATATTACACCACACACTAACCTCATGAATATGTGGTTCACCATCACATGCAAATTATGATAATAATCGCATCAAACGCATAATACGTTCCATGCCAGGCCAAAAAATTCATTGAAAGTAATACCAATACTCATTCATCTATCAGTAATTATATGGTAGACACATACAATTTGGTCACTTATATTATAAGATCCATTCTCGGAAAATCGGTTCATAAACATTTTGTATTTCTTAAAGTAAGGAACAGAAATACCTTACAGCAGCCAATTCCGGAAGCACTCGTCGAGGCATAAGGGCATAATATTTTCGCAAAATGTATAATTTCATTAAGATAAAACCCATGAAAAGCAAGAAAGTGCTCTGATACCAAAAATGTAACACCCCCTTCCTTTCATTTCTATTCATGTGGCATACAGTACATTAAAATTATCGAAAAGGTAAAAATCAACGCTTTCTTATAGTGAAGTGAAGTTTTCATTTGTTCAAAAAGTTTATAGAAAGTAACCACATAAATAGTATTATATATTTTTTTTTCTAAAGAATTGTTATGCATTTTAATGAAATTAATACTTCAGAGTACACAGAAAGGAAATTACATAACAATGGCCTAAACCTTAGATATACTATGCCTCGTCCGAAAATTTTTGCCTCAACTGCACTTTTCAAAACCGCTACCGTTATATCGTAATCACCTGAAAATAATAATCCTACAAAGGGGTGAGCACACCATATGGCTCAGTAAGATAATATAATACTTAAATAAAGGAAGGAGCATGTTACCTGAATCTCCACTTATTTTGGCCATTTCACACAATTCCACACACACAGGTAAATGCATGTCCATATATTAATGTACATGTACCGACAAGCATATGCTCAATAATGTACACAAGATACCATATCATATCCTCTAGAACTTTTCGCACTATCTCAACTATGAATTTTGTATAACCAATCTCAATTAGAGTAATACTCCTTATAATATACCATACACAGGTAATGCAGTCTCAAACAATATATTTTCTAAATGAATCGCTTCATCACCTGTGTCTGTTTAAATCCTATTTCCATTCTTATCAACGAACACGTACATGACCATATAAAATCAATACATAGTTACTCATATAGATAGCAACTAAATGTCACGGCTACATAAAAAGGAACTGTTTAGAAGCTGGTATAACCACACAATATCAATCACACACTCGGCCCGAGATAACCAAAATATCCTAGACACACAATCAATACCCACATAGGATATCAATATTTCAAACATCTAAATATATATACATACGAGGATATTAGTAAAAACAATAACAATGTTTCTATGTGCCATTTCCACTCTCGGAAGGTTGGTGATAGAAATTTTATTGCGTTTATAAGTGATCGATTATACTTTGAAACATCATGGATCATGGTTGTTACTGTAGACCACTGGGCTATTTGGAGGACCACTGTGGATTCCACCTACCCCTTAGGGTACCACAGTCTTAACGTCATACCTCCATTAGAAACTGGCTTACAAGCCTAGCTGAGTGAGATGGAACATACATATCCGATCCACATATCACAATTATCTCAATATTAATTCATTACTAATCTATTTTATCATACATTTATATTATCTCCTTATTCTCACTGAATTAAGACAACCTGACAGTTGTACCATAATCACAAATACACGTCCTCCATTCTTTATCCCTTACTAGGGATTCTTTCACCTACATTAAACCCTGACTATACTATTATAAAGACACATATCAATCTAATCCTAGTCGTTCGCTAAAGTATACAGATAATAACAATGTAGACTCATAACATAGTTCCTACACCATCACATTCTTACCATATTTTCAACCACACGTATAAACGTGTAAACTAATATATCAAATGACCTGCAATACATCCAATGCACCTTTTCAACAATATCCTCAAGCTTATCACATAATCTTTAATCTATTATGGATTCACATATATTCTTTTCGTTTCACAGGCATACCGGTGAGTTAGACAAGATTCTATATACTTGAAGTGAAGCGGCCTAGATATTGCCTAACCCATTATCTCATTTAAATTCTAAATTTCCATTTTCAAGCTAATGCTAGCTTTCTGTTTCTACAAAGTTAAGTTCTCTCTTAAGTAATTGAAACTTGTCAAGGTGTAATCAGACTTCAACCATTTTCGCAATTCACAATCATAACAAAAACCCGATTGTGACTGCAATTAAAGGTAATCCTTGACCCTCCGCTACATATGAAAACCAGAATACAAAGGGAGGTCATGAATGGCTGTATGAATAGTATTTCTTATAGGAATTCGGCAAGAGTTTACCTATACATATAAGCTGCCCTACCTGCCCAAGAAAACTAGGACAATCCCCATATCAAATAAAACACAACGTGTTACTGCCTCATCGCTATTCACACTAACACAAGCAACTCTTAGCAGATAGAAGTATTCTACCATACAATTTGAGTTTAGTAGGCACATGAATTCATTTCCTTAAAGATCGGTCATAATTTAGTAGATAATGGATTGTGGTCATGTTATCCACCGTACACCTCAAGATATGTATACAATGGTCATTCGCCCACACCGAGTTCCTCAGACCAACAGAATAAATAGTCCTACCATGGGTTGTACGTACCGAGGGACGCTATAGAGAACAGCCGCTTCCTACCATGGGTTCAACATACCCTTCGGGTACCATGGTTTTTATTATCATTTCTCAATTGCTGTGGGTTCAACATACCTCAAAGGGCACCACAGTCTTATTATCAATCCGGATCTGCTGTGGGTTCAATATACCCCGAAGGGCACCACAGTCTTATTATCAATCCGGAGCTGCTGTGGGTTCAACATGCCCCAAAGGGCACCACAGTCTTATTATCATGATACTGCTTCATCTTGAGCGGTTTTATTAGGGTAATGAAAAAAACTACCGATCCATAATTATCCAAATTATACTAGTTATTCACATAGATTTATTTTTAGTCGACTTAGTGATGGCAAAATAACCATTTTGCCTACATTAATTAAAAGACACATTCATAATTTCATAATAGGCAATATAATTGCCTATAAACATATTATTAGCCCTTATTTTCTAAAAAGACTTCATACGTATGGATTTGTCGTAAGGCTAGTAGTACTAAGTCATAAAAATATATTCCACTCTGGCATATAAATACACCATAAAATAATCAACATAAAACACATAATTATATTACAATCCAAACACTTTGATACACTATATCACTATTAATACAAATTCACAGAAATATATTTTAATCGGTTATCATATATTGCGTCATCACACACAATCTCAACATGTCAACACAAGTCAACTATACCCATTACCTTACTACGACACCATAATTATAACAAACTAACGTATACACACATGTCCATTCAGATAGCATTGCAAACATCAAGTGCAATATCTACTCAATCATTCGACCACAAGGGTATAATTACGTATGTATATACAAGCGTACCTACCATATAAATATATATATATATATACAAACATGGGACATACAATGCTGTATAGGTATTTTAGAATACCTAATGTAGTACTGCAGGTCGACGGTAATGGTATTACGCTTATAACAATATATATATATATATATATTTAACACACGGATATTAACACTTCAATTACACAATCATGCCCATTCCCCGTCAATGAGACTTTTCTACAATTTAAACTATTGTAATGATATACATTCATGTAATTATAAATATTATAAATATTAAAATCTAATTTCTCACAATTTAAATATTATATTATCTTACCTCCGGGCACCCAATGCCTATACGAATGATGAAAAGCTATTCCGAGGAGGGTATACGCGTTCGAAATACTCTTCCGTACACTACGGATTTTTTATCAAAAAACGTACAAATTACTGTTTGCAGATACTTTTCACAGATACTATTTAACCCACGAAATTTCAATTTTCGTTTCACGAACGAAACATACCATCGCGATTCTTGCGATGTCAGGATACTGTCCATGGTGTCCATATACCGCAAAACAGAAATTGAAGCATTCAAAATCACCAAACATCCTAAAATTTTAGATTTCAAGGTACCTACTTTGGACCCTTGAATCATCATCGAAACTCAGTCCAAATTGAGATCTAAACATACCGCGTCAAAGTACGAGTGTCGAAGAGCACACTGGTCGGTTCAAATTCCACCAGAGCTACACCAATCGCCGAAAATCTTACCGGAAAGACACCTTCTCGATCAACCTTAACTCGTTGGAATCCGGTGACCAAATGCCAAAACTGGGCATACCACCGTGAAGAGGTCGGCGAGATGGTGCCAGACGCGTCGGAGGTGTCGGTCAACTCGCTGTGTACCATCGTAAATCGCCAGACAAAGGTCACGCCGGTGAGACTTCAGGCGACGCGTGAGGGCGCGTGGCAATGGCAATCAGGGCGGGGTTGGCGGCGCTGCACTCGCGACGGCCAAGCGGTCCTCCACTCACCGGTGGTGAGGTGATCTGAGGTTCGATGACGAAAGTCACTGTTCACAGGAGAGAGAATCGTAGGGAGGAGAGAGAGAAGAGAGAGAAAGGGGGGAAAAAGTGAAGTTAGTTTTTCGGGTGTTCCGACTCTGTCCCGCTTATATAGTCGTGCACACACAACGAGAAATTATAGTTTTCTGCTTTCGTCGTCAAATTTCTAATACCGGTAATGAATTACTGTATTTTTTGCTCATACAGTACACTGTCCTGAATACCGGCCAACTCTCTCTCTTATCAAAACTTTCAAAAATACTATATTATAACTCTATGACAGGATTTTAAGAATATAGAAATTTCAAGATGTTATATAAAACATGTACGATTTTATAAAAAATGAAATAACATGCTTTAAATCATTGCAATTTTTGCTGAAAGTGTAACAACATGCATTGAAACGTCATTATTTAATGCATAAATGTTATAAAGTGCCTTGAAGCATCTCTTTTATGGCTGAAAATGATATAACGTGGTTGAAAATGTCACCATTTGTCCCAAAAATGCACTAAACGGCTTTCAAGCATCTACGTTTTCTTTATGAATGTATAAAAATGGTATAAATTACTTTAAAACATGTATGATTTTATCGAAAATGATATAACATACTTTAGATTATTGCAATTTTCGCCAAAAGTGCAATAAAGCACCATAGAACATCGCCATTTAATCATGAATGTTATCAAGAGCCTTGAAGCATCCCTGTTCCTATCAAACATGATATAACGTACCTTAAAATGTCACCATTTGCCCCAAAAATGCACTAAACTACTTTAAAACATCTTTGTTTTCTTTTAAATGCATAAAAATAGTACAAATTGCTTTGAATCCCCATAATTTTCGCCGAAAGTGCGAAAAAATACTTTATAACCTCACCGTTTAATATAATAATGATATAGAAAGCTTCAAAGAGTCTCCATTTTTGTCATAAATAATATAATGTGCTTTGAAATATAACCATTCACTTTAAAAATGCATTAAAATGCTTTAAAACATCTTCATTTTCCTTAAAAAATGCATAAAATAAGTATAAATTGCTTTAAAACATGTATGATTTTATTGAAAATGTAATAACATGCTTTAAATTATCATAATAAAGCACAACAAAATGCAATAGAATATCACTATTTAATGCATAAATGTTATAATGTGCCTTAAAGCATCTATGTTATCGTCAAAAATGATAATGTGGTTTGAAATGTCAACATTTGCCCCAAAAATGCACTAAACTACTTTCAAACATCTATGTTTTCTTTAAGAACGCATAAAAGTGATACAAACTACTTTAAAACATGTACGATTTCATTAAAAATGGTATAACACACTTCAAGTCATCATAATTTTGGCTAAAAGTGTAATAAAATACTTTCAAATATCATTGTTTAATGTAAAAATGCTATAAAGAGCATCAAAGAGTCTCCATTTTTGTCATAAATGATAAAACGTGCTTTGAAACATAACCATTTGCTCCTAACATGCACTAAAATGCTTTAAAATATCTTCGTTTTTCTTAAAAATGCATAATATAGATACAAATTACTTTAAAACATGTATGATTTTATCAAAAATAAAATAACATGTTTTAAATCATCTCAATATGATGCAAATCAAGGAGCAAATGAAAGTCAATTAGAAGTCTTTGATGTCAACAAGGTCAAAATATCTAATCATGAGTCAATAGAACTATTGGAATGGCCTAGTGGACCTATAATAAGGAGTCGTGCAAAAAAAAACTTAAAACAGTCCTCTTTATACACATTCAAAAGTTTTTGTGTGAAAATGGGGCGCACAGCAATATTGAGAGAGTCTCACGGCTTATTACTGTTATTTATGTATGTTTTAAATAATTAGTTAGAAAAGTTAGCTATTATTTAGGAAGTTAATTAGTTTAATTTATTTTAATTGCTTTATTAATTGAGTTATCTAATAATTGGCTAATTTTATTTTGTAGGATATGTTCAAAAGAAGCTTCTTTAGCTGTGAGATTTAGTCAAAGTGCATTAATTAGGAAGATCTCAATAAATCATACAAATTTGGATATTCTAAAGACAAGTAAGGAAGGATGCAAGCAATGGAGTGCAAGATCAAATCTTAGCCAAATTTATACTTTATCTATTAATTATTAGATGTTTTAATTCTGTAAACTTTTATATATTTTCCTAAATTACTCTTTATTAGCTTAGGAAACTTTTTATTCTAATTCTACTAGGATTAATTTAAGACTATTATAAATAGTCTTCTTTTTTTCAAAGGAAGGGAGTTTTGCTAGACAAAAAAAAATTGTGAGAAGTTATTTTCTCTTCATTGTTCTTTTTTACAACTTAGAACTTATCAAGCTCGCTTGTGGCGTTCTACCTAGGCTTATCAAGAATTCTTTGTTGTTCCATCAACAAAGTTCTTGTGGCATTGAAACCTTCTAAAATACTTAATTCTTAAACTTTCCTTGAAATCCGCTTCCGTGACGATTTGTTCCTTTCAAGGTTCGTATCATTTGGTTTAAGGAGCCTCGAAGAGTTTTCATTTTTGTCATAAATGCATTAAAATACTTTCAAACCTACTTTAAAACGTAACCATTTGCTCCAAAATGCATTAAAATACTTTACAACATCTTCATTTTCCTTAAAAATACATAACATAGGTACAAATTGCTTTAAAACATATATGATTTTATCAAAAATAAAATAACATGCTTTAAATCATCATAATTTTGATTGAAAATGCAATAAAACGCATTAGAACATCACCATTTAATGCATAAATGTTATAAAGTGTTTTGAAGCATCTCTATTATTGTCAAAAATGATATAACGTGGACTAACACACCACCATTTGCCCTAAAAATACACTAATCGGCTGTCAAATATTTACATTTTCTTTAGGAATGCATAAAAATGGTACAAATTACTCTAATACATGTATGATTTTATCGAAAATGATATAACACCCTTCAAATCATCATAATTTTCTCCAAAAGCGCAACAAAATGCTTTAGAGTATTACTGTTTAACGTAAAAATGCAATAAGAAGCCTTGAAAAGTCTCCATTTTTGTCATAAATGATAACATAACTATTTGGTCAAAATGCATTAAAATGCCTTCAAATATCTTCATTGTCCTTAAAAATGCTTAAAATAGGTACAATTGCTTTAAAACATGTATGATTTTATTGAAGAAGAAATAACATGCTTTAAATCATCATAATTTTTGCCAAAAATGTAGCAAAATGGTTTAGAACATCACCGTTTAGCAAAAAAAATGCTCTAAAGAGCTCGAAAAGTCTCCATTCTTGTCATAAATGATATAACGTACTTCAAAACATAACCATTTGCTCCAAAAATGCATTAACATACTTTAAAACATCTTTTTTTACCTTAAAAATGCATAAAAGAGGTACAAATTACTTTAAAACATGTACAATTTTATCGAAAATAAAATAACATACTTTAAATCATCACAATTTTCATTGAAATTACAACAAAAAGCATTATAACATCATTGTTTAATACAAAAATGCTATAAAGTATCTTAAAACATCTCTGTTATTGCCAAAAATTATAAAACGTGACTTAAAACATCACCATTTGCACCAAAAATGCACTAAACGACTTTCAAACATCTATGTTTTGTTTAAGAATAATAAAAATGGTACAAATTACTTTAAAACTTATACAATTTTATTGAAAATGATATAACACGTTAAAAATCATCATAATTTTCACCAAAGGTGTAATAAAATGTTTTAGAACATCACTATTTCAAGTAAAAATGCTATAAAGAGCCTCAAAAAGTCATAAATTACTTTAAAACGTGCTTTGAAATATAACCATTTGCTTTAAAAATGTGTTAAAATGTTTTAAAGCATCTTCGTTTTTCTTAAAAATGCATAACATAAGTACAAATAGTGTTTACTATTTTATTGAAAATGAAATACGATACTTTAAATCATCATAATTTTCATCAAAAGTGCAACAAAACGCATTAGAACATCATCATTTGATGCATAAAAGTTATAAAGTGCTTTGAAGCATTTTTGTTATCGCTGAAAATGATAAAACATGGTTTAGAACATCACCAGTTGCCGTAAAAATGCATTAAACGGCTGTTAAACATTTATGTTTTCTTTAAGAATGCATAAAAATGGTACATATTACTGTAAAACTTGCATGATTTTATTGAAATGATATAACACGTTAAAACTCATCATAATTTTTGTCAAAAGTGCAATAAAATGCTTTCAAACGTCATTGTTTAATGTAAAAATGCTATAAAAAGCTTTGCAGAGTCTCCATTTTTGTCATAAATGATAAAACATGCTTTGAAATGTAACAATTTGCCACACAAATGCATTAAAATGCTTTAAAACATTTTCGTTTTTCTTAAAAATTCATAAAATAGGTACAAATTGCTTTAAAACATGTATAATTTCATTGAAGATGAAATAATATGATTTATATCATCATAATTTTTGTCAAAAGTGCAACAAAATGCTTTTGAACATTACCGTTTAACGAAAAAATGTTATAAAGAGCCTCAAAAAGTCCTTGTAAGAATTCAAAACCCTAACAATCCTGAAAGACAATCAATCGCAGGGCTAAGCAATTGGAAATTGCTTAGTCAGAATCCAAAACTCTAACATATATGTATTCAACTTAATCTATTCATTAAAATAGCACCTCTACCACATGAATAATAATTTCTATTAAAATTTCAGCAAGAGTTTGCCTATATATATATATATATATATTACACTACCTACAAAAGAAACCAGAATACTCATAATATCATTCAGTAATTACTTACTACTTCTTCAACAGATATCAATACCATTACACATTGTCTTTTAGCATATAGAAGTATTTTATTATATATTTCCTTTTCTCATTCTTTTCTGTTCATTTTGTTTTTTCAGTCTAAAATCTGGATTTTATTTTTGTGTTATATTCTGTATTCTAATAATATAGTATACATACTAAATTGTATAACACATATCAGCATGTAAGCAAAACAATTTAGTACATTCCATTTATTCTGCTCTAATTCTGATTTTACTTCTGATTTTGATTCATTTTATTCTAGATTGGTTATAATTAGGATAACTATGGATTATGGCCACCATACTCATTCTACACACCTATTCCTCTATCAAATTATGCACAAATACTAATTTTACCCTTAGGACACCATGGTGAATAGCCACTTCTTATCATGGGTTCAATATACCCCTTAGAGCACCTTGAAGGACTGCTATAGTTACAATATACCCTTTTGAGCAGCACTACAAGGATGATTGTGGGTTCATTCTACCCCTCAGGGAGCAACAGTTAAAATAATAATAATTACTCTCCATTCTGAGCAGTTTTGCTAGTGTGTAGGAAAGTTTTGTTGATCCATAATTATCCTAATTATAATAATTATTCATTCTCTTTATTCACCTATGTCAATATTACCATTATTTACCCCTAACTATTCTCAATAGTATTTCAATAATTTCACATTAACCATAATAACCACATATATTACATTTTCATAATTCTTTACGAACATTAAAAGAAATTCATACACATGGCTAAATCACACAACACAAGTGCAATATGGTTTAAATCATCACAATTTTTGCTAAAAGGGCAAACAAAATGATTTAAAACATTACCATGTTGTTTAAGATGAAGAGATTAAGAATAAAGATTCAAAAAACGAATAAAAGCCCAAATAACACTTTGGCTAGTCTATGTATGGCCATATTAAGCCCAATGCCCATTTCAAGTGTTTTGAAAGCTAATCATTAAAAGATAAAATAACAACTAATTTTTGCTAGTTACTAAAGGACAAAATAACAACTAATTTTTTGAATTTGAAAAATGTGTTATTATATGTTATACCTAGTTATTGGAAAAATAAAATAAGCTTGTATCTTATTATTAGGATATTGTATATATAAACCCAAGATGTGCAAATATTTAAAAATTGAATAAAAAGCTATTCATTTTTTCTCTTAATATATTTTCTGTATACTTGTATTTTCACTTGAATTTTGGTTAAATCTTTGCAACACCCCCTTCCTTTCATTTCTATTCATGTGGCATATCATACATTGAAATTAGCAAAAAGACAAAAATCAACGCTTTCTCATAGTGAAGCGAAGTTTTCATTTGTTCAAAAGAGTTTATAGCAAGTAACAACATAAATAGTAACAACTAAAATAGCATTATTTTTTTTTCTAAAGAATTGTTATGCATTTTAATGAAATTAATACTTCAGAGTATACGAAAAGAAAATTACATAACAATGGCCTAAACCTTAGATATACTATGCCTTGTCTGAAAATCTTTGCCTCAACTGCACTTTCCGAAACCGCCACCGCAATATCGTATTTACCTAAAAATAATAATCCCACAAAGGGGTGAGCACACCACATGGCTCAGTAAGATAATACAATACTTAAATAAAGGAAGGGGCATGTTACCTGAATCCCTACTTATTTTAGCCATTTCACGCAATCCCACACACACAAGTAAATGCATGCCCACATATCAATGTACATGTTCCAACAAGCATATGCTCAATAATGTACACAAGATATCATATCATCTCCTCTTGAATTCTAAGCACTATATCATCTATGAATTCGGTATAAATATCTCAATCAGAGTAACACTCCTCATGATATACCATATACAGATAATGCAATCTCAATCAATATATTTTCTAAATGAATCACGTTATCACCTGTGTCCGTTTAAATTCTATTTCTATTCTTATCAACGAACACCTACATGATCATATAAAATCATTACATAGTTATTCGTATAAATAACGACTCATGCCGCGGCCCCATACAGAGGAACTGCTTAGAAGCCGGTATAACCACACAGTATCAGTCACACACTCGGCCTGAGATAGCCAAAATATCCTAGGCACACAATCAATACCCACATAGGATACAGATATTTCAAACACCTAAATATAGATACAACCGAGGGTATTAGTAGAACGATAACACTGTTTCTGTATGCCATTTCCACTCTTGAAAAGTTGGTGATAGAAATTTTATTGCGTTTACAAATGATCGATTATACTAAAAAACAGTATAGATCATGGTTATTACTCTAAGCCACTGGCCATTTGGTGGACAGCTGTGGATTCCACCTACCCCTCAGGGTACCACAGTCTTAACGTCACACCTCCATTAGAAACTGACTTACAAGCCCAGCTGAGGGAGATGGAATATACATATCCGATCCACGTATCACAATTATTTCAATACTGGTTCATTACCAGTCTATGTTATCATACATTCATATTATCTCTTTATTTTCACTGAAGCAAGACAACTTGACAGTTATACTATGATCACAAATACATGTCCTCCATTTTTTATCCCATACTAGGAATTCTTTCACCTACATTAAACCTTGACTATACTATTAGAAAGACACATATCACTTAAATCCTAGTCGTTCGTTAACGTGTACGGATGATAACAATATAACTCATAAACACACTTATAAACGTGTAAACTAATAAATCAAATGACCCGCAATACATCCAACACACCTTTTCAACAATTCCTCAAACTTCTCACATGATCTTCAATCTATTATGGATTCACTCATATTCTTTTTGTTTCATAAGTATATCGGTGAGTTAGACAAGATTCTATATACTAGAAGTGACGCGACCTAGATATTGCCTAACCCATTATCTTATTTAACTCCTAACTTTCTATTTTCAAGCTGATGCTAGCTTCTTATTTCTACAAAGTTAAGTTCTCTCTTAAATAATTGAGACCTATCAAAGTGTATTCAGACTTCAACCATTTCTGCCATTTATAGTCATAACGAAAACTCGATTGTGACTGCAATAAAAGGTAATCCTAGACCCACCTCTTCATATGAAAACCAGAATATAAAGAGAGGTCATGAATAGCTATATGAATAGTATTTCTTATAGGAATTCGGCAAGAGTTTGCCTATACCTATAAGCTGCCCTACCTGCACAATAAAACCATGACAGTCCCCATACCAAATAAAACACAACATGTTATTGCCTCATTGCAATTCACACTAACACAAGCAACTCTTAGCAGATAGAAGTATTCTACCATACAGTTTGAATCTAATAGGCACATGGATTCATTTCCTTATAGATTTGTCATAATTAAGTAAATTATGAATTGTGGTCATGATATCCACCGTACACTTCAATATATGCATACAATGGTCATTTGCCCACACCGGGTTCCTTAAACCAACAGTATAATTAGTTCCGTTATGGGTTGCACGTACTTAAGGACGCTATAGAAAACAGCCACTACCAACCATGGGTTCAACATACCCCGCGGGCACCATAGCTTTTATTATCATTTCTCAATTGTTGTGGGTTCAACATACCTTAAAGGCACCACAGTCTTATTATCAGTCCGGAGCTGCTGTGGGTTCAACATACCTCGAAGGGCGTCACAGTCTTATTAGTGATCCGGAGCTGCTGTGGGTTCAACATACCTCGAAGGGCGCCACAGTCTTATTATCAATCCGGAGTTGCTATGGGTTCAACATACCCCGAAGGGCACCACAGTCTTACTATAATGTTATTGCTCCATCCTGAGCGGCTTTACTAGGGTAACGGAAAAACTACCGATCCATAATTATCCCAATTATACCAGTTATCCACACAGATTTATTCATAGTCGACTCAGTTATAACAACATGACCATTTTGCCTACATTAATCAAGCAGCATTTTAGAAATTTCATGATAGGTAATTATATTACCTATGCAACACATTTATTAGTCCTTATATTCTAAAAGGACTTCATACGTATGGATTTGTCGTAAGGCTAGTAGTACTTAGTTATAAAAACATATTCCACTCAGGCATATAAATAAACCATAAGACAATAAAGATAAAACACAGAAACATATTACAATTCAGACACATGGTTACCCTATACCACTATTAATACAATTCGCAGAACATATTTTATTCGGTTATCATATATTGCATCATTACACGCAATCCCAACACGTCATCACAAGTAAAAAAATATACTCATTACCTTACTACGGCACAGTAATTATAATATACTAACGTATGCACACATGTTAATTCGAATAGCATTGAAAAACATCGAATGCAGCATCTACTCAATCATTCCATCATAAGGGCATAATTACATATGTATATATAAGCGTTCCTACCATATAAATATATGTAAATACAAACATGGGACATACAATGCTGTAGAGGTATTTTAGAATACCTAATCTAGCACTGCAGGTCGACGGTAATGGTATTACGCTTATAACTATATATATATATATATCTAACACACGGATATTAACACTTCTAATTGCACAATCATGTCCATTCCTCGTCAATGGGACTTTTCTACAATTTAACTCATTATTATGATGTATAATCATGCAATTATAAATATTATAAATATTAAAACTAATTTTTTCACAATTTAAATATTATATTATCTTACCTTCAGGCGCCCAATGCCTATACGAATGATGAAAAACTGTCCCGGAGAGGGTATACGCGTTCGAAATACTCCTCCGTACGCTACGAAATTTTTCTCGAAAAATCTGTAAGTACTGTTCACTGACACTATTTATAATCACTATTCAACCCACAAAATTTCGGTTTCTGTTTTGCGAACGGAACATACCATCGAGACCCTTGCGATGTGAGGATGCTGTTATGGTGTCCATATGTCACAAAACACAAATTAAAACCTTCAAAATAACCAATCATCCTAAAATTTCAGATCTTAAGGAACCTACTTTGGACCCTAAAATCATCATCGAAACTCATTCCAAATTGAGATCTAAACATACCACGCTGGAGTACGAGTGTCAGAGAGCACACTAGTCAGTTCAGATTCCACCGGAGCTGCACCAGTCACTGAAAATCTTGCCAGAAACACCCCTTCCCGATCAGCCTTCCCACACCGGAATCCGGTGACCAAATGCCGGAACGGGGCACACCACCGTGAAGAGGGCGGCGAGACGGTGCCAGACGCGCCAGAGGTGTCGGTCAACTCGCCATGGACCGCCATGAATCACCGGTCAAAGTTCACGTCGGCAAAGCTTTGGGCGCGTGGCAGCGGCGATCGGGGCGGGGTTGGCGGCATTGCACTCGCAACGGTTCGGCGGTCCTCCACTCGCCGGTGGTGAGGTGATCCGAGGTCCGGTGACGAAAAGTCACTATTTACAGGAGAGAGAATCGTGGGGAGGAGAAAGAGAAGAGAGAGAAAATGGAGGAAAAAAGTGAAATTTGTTTTCCGAGTTTTTCGACCCCTTCCCGCTTATATAGTCGGGCACGCATGACGAAAATTACAGCTTTCCGCTTTCGTCGTCAAATTTCTGATACCGGTAATGAAATACTGTATTTTCTACTTATACAGTACGCTGTCTCGAATACCGGTCAACTCTCTCTCTTATCAAAACTCTCAAAAATACTATATTATAACTCCATGACAAGGTTTTAAGAGTATAAAAATTTCAAGGTGTTACAATCTTTGTAATCGTGAGGTAAACACACTCAAATTCATTTAATCAATATTGTATTAGAGTTTGGCCATATTTAGAGAGCTATTTTTTATCATCTTTTTTTTTCTTGGTTGTGTGATCAATCTCTATTGTGCAAGGTTAAGATGTTGAAATTAGAATGACAACAGAAGAAAGAAGTAATTCTACCAAGGGAGAGAGTTTTTTCAACATTGATTTCGATTGCAAAATCATCATTAAACTTACTACCTTCCCCTTCAATTGAAGGAATTACTCTGCATGGGTGACAAATACTACAAGGGCCTTATTAGGCATAAAGGTTCTTGGATTTGTTGATAGGAAAATTAATCAACCTAAGGTAAGAGATAAAAAATATGCTAAATAGAGATATGTTGATAATCTTATCATCACTTGAATTTAACTTTATTGATCAATCCTTGGTTGGTGCCTTCAACAAAACCAAAATCGCCAAAAACCTTTGGAATGCACTTGCTAGAAGGTTCAAGAATCAAGAAAATCCCTTAAAAGTCCATGAGTTAAGGGAAATCATCACAAATGCCAAGATGAATGGGAGTGATTTTCTTTCCTACTTTAACAAAATCAAGGAAGTATAGGATGAATTGGAGTGTTTAAGGCCGATTACTACCAATGAGGAAGAATTAGAGAAAAGGGCCAATAAAAATCTTATTTTTTTCCTCTTGGCAGGATTGGAGTATAATTTTGGAGACTTTAAAAATTAAATTCTAAGGAATAAGGAAATGCCATCATATGATGATATAGTGAATATTGTGGATAAAGAATTGATGTCTAAAGAAACATTTGATAGAGATAAGCCTAAAATCAAGAAATGAGCATTTCTAGGGTAAAAGAAGAAGTGATGGTAATTCAAAGGTTGAAAGAGATCAAAACCATAAAGTGTGAAAGATATGAAAGGTTAGGACACATCAAAAGAAATTGAAAGTTTTGTGATCATTGTGAAAAGTTTGGGTTATAACACACATAAAAGGTAAACTTGTCCACAAACCTCAATAAACAATTTACAAAGTTTCTTTAATCTCAAAGACTAAGCATCTTTTAAGGTTTGATCTCTAATTTATCTTTAAATATTTAATCCTTGGGTTATATACTCAACTGTTACAAATCACATGTTTATAAGTAAAAATTTAACTTCTAAAATTGAGTATATAGGAAAGTATAAATGGGTGAGTATAACTAATGGAAAAGATATACCAATTAGTGGCTTAGGATTCTTGAATATTTTGTTTAAGCATACTAAAAGCTTTTATATGCCATGCTTATCTTTAACTTTGCTATCCATAAGTGTGGGATTCCCATACCCATTTTTTAAAAAAATATAAGTAATAACTTTTAAACAAGTATATATAAAAAAAAACACTAATTTTTTTTTTTTTTTTTTTATCAAAGCAAACATTCATCAGATACATACTTATTTACAATATATACAATATATCAAAAATACGATTTATAGCAAAAGTATAATTAATACAGCGTCAAAAGCTGGTATGCCCAATTCTCTTGACAGGTCACTGTCCTGAGGGTTTGCCCGGTTCCACTGCCCTACTAGCTATACCTGAAAATCATTTCAACTATGGAGTGAGTAATTTAAAATTAATCAGTAAGAACTATAAAACCCAACAAAATAATTTAACAAACTATAATATTCCAACCATACAAATAATAACTAATCAGGACAACAATATAATCTGTATATCCACATTACACAACAACCAGTTATTAAGACTAACCATCCTAATTATGCAATTAACAATTCAATGAGGATGTTACGAATAATCATAGTATAGTACCACTGTTCTTTGTACATTTTCTACCTATCTATTCTAATTATACTATCCTGTTCTCCTTTCATTTAATCAGTCATTTTTAGGCAAACTATGGATCATGACTACGTTATTTATCTTACACACCAATACATGAATAAGTTTGGCAAAATTATAATGCTACCATGGGTTCATCATGCCCTTAAGGGCGCCATGGCGAACTGCCACTTCCTACCATGGGTTCAACATGCCCAAAGGTACTATGGAGGACTGCCGTAGTTTCTCACGTACAATTTCGGACACCACAAGGACGATTGTGGGTTCCATGTGTCCCAAAGAGTACCACAGTAAATAATAAATCATTATTCCATTTTGTCCTAAACGGCTCTGCTGGTGTGTAAGAAAATTCCGAAATCATACCTTAAGGATATTGGCCACTTATACATTTCTCCATAATTCATTATATGCTCATATTACCTATTTACCCTTTACTATTACTCAAGGGCTTTTTTTAGTAATTTATTAAAATTCTAATAATCACATATATCACATTTTTATAATTTCTTCCCAATATAAAGTAATTATACCTATTGCCGCCTTTCAATACCTACCCATTTATGTACCACCAAATCAATTATAAAAATAATATTCATAATAACCAATTCATATATATTTATAGATATATACTTCTAATTCATTTACGATATATATATATATATACACACACAAACACTCACGCACACACACACGTACATACCTATATTAAGATATTCCTACATTAAACATACATCACTGGAAAGGTATTTTAAAATACCTCTTTAGACAATGGATGTTGGCGGACTAAGGCGTGATTATAAGGAATACTTAATCATTAATTTTTTCACAATTATATATATATATACACACACACACACACACATATCTACATACATATTTAATCAACCACTTAAAACACTTCTAAATACCACACCCGTACCCATTTTTCGGCAATGGGATTTTCTTTTATATATATATACACACATATTTAATCAACCATTTTAAACATTTCTAAATTAATATAATTTAACACTAAACAAATAATACCCAAAATTGACTATTTTGCCCTTTTTCTATTTTTCTTCCATTTTACACATCTAAATCAATTCCTACCAATTTTATTTATTCCCAATATAATTATTAACATATAAATACATCAAAAATATCATAATTTAACACTTATAAACAGTAATCCAAATGGACCATTTTGCCATTTTTTCTATTTTTTTTCTATTTTACACATCTAAACTAATTCCTACCAATTCCATCTATTCCCAAACACATTTATACACATTTAAACATATCAAAATACATTAAAATCAAGCATTTAAGTACTCTATAAATAGTAACCAAATATGTCCTATTATGCACAAACTAAATTTTTTTCTTATTTATACAATTCTATCAACTTCAATCTATTTTACAAACACTCAATTTCACAAATTGGGCATCAATTCTCCAAAACCCCTAAATTACAAAATTAGCATTTAGGGCTTAGGGTTCTTACCTCAAATCCAAATATGATGGTTATTACACCAAATTCAAGCTAAAAAAACCTAAAATACCATTTAATCCATAAAACTATTATTTGAATAATTTTTTCCAACAACTCCAAAAACTAAAACTTAATAAAATCAAGAAAGTTTATCGTCAAATTAAAACTCTCGATGCGTAGAATAAGTTTTCCTTCTGCGGTAACGTGATTAAACGGGCAGATTAAGAGATTTTGCTTGATTTCTTTTCAAAAAATTGAAAGAGAAAGAAATGCTAGCTCACGGGAAGGAGAAGAGAAAAAAGGTGAATTTACTTCAATTTTGAAAAGTCAACCAATTTTATCCATATTCATATTTTTAAAAATTATATTATTGCCCAATAACTTTTCAAAACTTCCATTTGACTCCTAAGAAAATTATGAGGCTACTTAGGCTATTTTCATATTCTTTTACTTTAATCCATCAGATTTTAGTGGCACGAAATTCAAAAATTTCTTATGAAATAACTATTTTGCCCCAAGGAAAGAAAATTGGTCATGTTGGTCCTTTTTTTCTTTTTTCTAAGGGTATTTTTGTCTATATTTGATTTTGTTTCTTTCTACATACTTCTAACAATATTACTAACATTATTAGAAATTTAGATTTCAATCTGACCTTTGTGGCATTGGTAAATTGACTATTTTACCTCTTTCCGACAAAATTATTATTTTATTTATTTTTTTCGACAAATTAGCGATTCTTACCATTTTAAAATTATCCAACCTATATTTTTCTTCAGTAATAACTAAAATATAATCCTTAACTCAATCGTCTCTCATTTGATCTATCAACGCTCATCCAAAATGACAGTTTTGCCTTTTACTGTTATTTTGACCCATTTTTTGCTAAAATTGCTCTAACTAAAGTTCCAAAAATTTTCTTATATATTTCATAACCCAAAACTCAAAATATACTACAAAAATAATTATACTAAGGTTTCAGAAGAATATCTTAATTTAAGGATGTTACAATAAGTAAAATTATTAAAGATTTAGATTGTTATATCATATTTGAACCTAATAGAATAACTTTTCATGACATCAAGACTGACCAACTGATTGGTAAGGGAAAAAAGTAAAATGGACTTTATATTTTAAAAGATTCAAACAAGGTTTTTAAACTAGATAGTGGCAAAATCCAAGAACTTTAGCATGCTAAATGAGGGCATCCTCCTTATAGTGACCATTACTTATATATTAATATATTACGCTTTTGAAATCTCGAAAGTTTGTATTTTTTTTTTTTAAGAAATATAGATTCTAAAGTTTAATTGTCGTCAAGAATAAGAATTTAGAAAATTAATCATATGAGTAGTGAATGATCAAATGAATAGTGCCACTTGACCAATTGATTAGTATTTTTTTTTTGAAAAATTTATGCAATATTTTAATTTTATAATTTGAGTTCAATTACTTGCAAGAAGAGGTTTGACACTTCCAATATCATTTTTGTTTTTCAACTATTACCACCATTTAAGGATATACATCCAAATATCAAACAAAATATATTTAATAAACTAATTTTTCTTTTTAACATATATTTACCTCAAAATGGTTTGTTAAGAACATATAAATACATATATATGCAAATCTATAAACAAACCAAAATTATAAGTCCATGCCCCCTTTTTTTTGTCCTTGCGTACTATGCCTTAGATATATTTTCAGACTTTAAAGATTTTCCCTTACCTGAAAAAGAACAAGACCCATAGGAGTGAGCAATCAAAATTGCCTAGTAAAGTAAACATAATTCTTATATTTGCCTGCTCATAAGCATATTCATACATAAATAAACATAAATAATTTTACACATATATTCATAATCACACAAATATGCATTATAATATGCAAATTTGGAAAACTTTCACATTTTTTATTGGAATATCATTCATTTCATTTTCTTTCTTTCTTTGATTAGTCATGGCTAATGTATTTTTAAATAGTGGCCACATCATACTTTTACAATCCTCATCTCCCTGATATTGTCCACATAAGACCATATCTAGTGTGAGGTAAAAGGATCTAGCCTATAATCACGCAGACCAACCTGTAAACTCTCCGGATATAGCCTAACCTAGAGTTACTCAAACCAAACCCGTGACTTTTTTTTGTTTTCACATTAGCCTTTATTATAAATGCATAATAAATATATAAAATATGCAACCATTTTTTCAAACTTATTCGTCAAACTTATTCATCACAATATTTAAACTAAATATTTCACATTTCACATTTTCATCTAGGATCTATCATTCATCACTATGAAATCATTTTTTCATATTCATCATAATAATCAATTTCTTTTATAAAATTCATACACACACACACACACACACACACACACACACACACATGTATATTATGGCTAAAATATATAACACCGTAAAGATATTTTAGAATACTTAATTTAGCATTGTATGTTAACGAGATTCAAATATTTTTCATTAGAATTAATTAGCGGCATTATATAATATTTTGCCATCCTTGAATTTTAAATATGTAATCGCCATTTACTACACTAAAATTTCCATAATATAATTCAATAGGACCGAATTATCTACGTAACGATTCCATATAAAATTCTTCTTTCCTCATATTTCAACCAATTTTCATACAAATAATCAATTCAAAATATAACACGTAAATATTTTTTTTTTCCTTCTTATTCTCATTTGGCCGAATTTTTCCATTAATGCATACATAGTCCTATTGTACCATTTTCTTCCTAATACATATCCTAAACATATTTACATACTCATAATCAATCAAATATATTAAAGTAAACAATTCTTCCTAACATTCATTATATGGTCAAATTTTACATTCCATGTGTATAATATTTTATTTTGTCAATTTCATCCAAACACACAATTTTCTCAAAATTCTTTAAATGGCTAAATTTTTCTCCTTAAGATCTAAACTTCATACTTGCAAATTTTACATCAATTTGTGCTAAATGTCATCTCAATTTCATCATCCAACTTATAATTGCATTAAAACATAATTTCTCACTTACATACACGCCTTGATTTTTTTTTTAAACTCCACTTCCAATCATACTCAACAACACTTCAATTTCATAATTTCACATCCTATTGCAATAACATAATTATCCATGAAAATCCTAATTTTTACTAGACTAAAAATTATAAAAACCTTATCTTTTTTCACCAAAATTTGTTGTTCTTTATTTCTTTGATATCTTCCTCCTTTTTTCTACACAAAACCACCATTCTGCATTAACTTTTTCTACATCACATAAACTTAAAAGGACATGAAACTTGAAGATTCGTACCTCAAATGAAAGCTTTCCACTTTCCCTAAAGAAATTTTTTAAAATTTCCTTAATTCCTCTAAAATTTTGGCTTAAAAATTTGAAAAAAATAAGAAATAGAGAGAGGGATAGAGGTTCAGCAACCTTGGAGAAAAATTGAGAGGTTTCTAGCTTGTTATCCATTTTATTTAATTAATTATAACATACTTTCAATTTTGCCCCTCCTTTTTTCAATACAAGGACCAATTTGTCCTCATACTATTTACCTACTTATCCCCCTCATTTTTTTGTTATGCTCTTCTTTTCATATGAATTTAACTTCCACTTTATCCCTTGATTTCTTTTGAAATGACCATTTTACCCTTCACAAAAATAAAAGGTCATTTTTATTCTTTTTCGTCTTTTCTAAGAGAATTTACATCCAAATCAAGTTTTAGTTTTGTCTTATATATTATTAATAATATTTCAAGGATTTTAGGGTGATTGGATTTGCATTCTACCTTTTCAAACTTTTTTGATTTGTCAATTTTGCTTTTTTTGGTAAAATTATCGTTTTTCGGCAAAATGATAATTTTTGCGTTTTTAGGGTTAGTTACTCTATCCTTTTTCACCCAATATTAGTTATTCAATTTCACAACTTAACATCTTATTCGATGTCCATTTTGCCCATCTTATTATAGGGTAATGATCATTTTACCTCTAATGTGTACATATTGTCCATTTCTTTCTTTCTATGAAATTTAACCTAGGTTTTACCTTTATTACTTCAATTTCATAAATTTTGGAAATAAATTAAGTGGGAGTTCAAAAGTATACCTGAATTTGAGGTGTTACAATTTCTCCTTCCTTTATAAAGAGTTTTGTCCCCGGAATTCACTTGAACAATTTTGGATATCGTTCTCGCATCTTCTACTCTACCTCTCTTGTAGCTTTTTCTAGTGTATGATATACTTTCACTAGTGGAATGTCCTTATTACGGACTGTTTTACCTTCTTGTCAAGTCTCTGAATAGGGTGCCCCTCATATATCAAATTTTCTTCCAATTCCATTTCCTTTGGTTTTAATACATGACGGGATCACTAATGCATTTCCGGAGAAATGAGATAAGGAAAACATTATGAATTTTATCCATACTCAAGGGAAGTGCTACTCTATAGGCTACTTTTTCTATTTTTTTCAGAATTTCAAAAGGGCCAATATATCTTGGAGCCAATTTTTCTTTTTTGCCAAATCTCATAACACACTTGTACGGGA
Source organism: Khaya senegalensis (assembly GCA_032402905.1). Classification (NCBI taxonomy): domain Eukaryota; kingdom Viridiplantae; phylum Streptophyta; class Magnoliopsida; order Sapindales; family Meliaceae; genus Khaya; species Khaya senegalensis. The sequence continues at coordinate 3,474,424 of CP135544.1, forward strand.
TTATTTTACAAACACTTTATCTCCAATTTGGAACTTTACATTGTTTTTCCTCAAGTCAGCATAGCTCTTTTGTCTATCTTGAGCTTGCTTTAACCTTTCTTTAATAACCTTCATATTCTCGATCATTTTCTAAGTCAATTCTGGTACAAGAGCTTGATCCAGCTCATTCTTCTCCCCAAAATCATCCCAATACAAAGGAGATTTATATTTTTGCCTATACAAAGCTTCATAAGGCCCCATTTTGATAGTAACTTGGTAACTATTATTATAGGTAAACTACATCAAGGGTAACATATCATGCCAACATACCTCGTACTCCATGCAGCATACTCTTAACATATCCTTTAATATTTGATTAATTCTTTTAGTTTGTCTATCAGTTTGAAGGTGATATGTAGTACTAAATGCAAAATAAGTACTTAAAGCTTTCTATAAGCTCCCCTAGAAGGTTGATATAAATCTAGAATCCCTATTCGACATGATGGTCTTAGGCACTCAATGTAGCCTCACTATTTCTTTAATATAAATATGAGCCAATTAATTAGATGTAGTGCCATCCTTTACAGGAATAAAATGGGTTATCTTAGTTAAGCGATCTTTTATCACGCATATGGCATTAAGCCCTTTTTGAACTTGAGAAAGACTAGCCACAAAATCCATGGATATATCCTTCTATTTCCACTCAAGTATTTTAAGCAGCTAAAGTAGGCCAGAAGGTCATTGGTGTTCAGCTTTCACTTGTTGTCATGTCAAACATTTTGATACATATTCTCCAATATCTTTCTTTATGCCATTCCACCAAAATTGTTTCTTTAAGTCTCCAATATCTATAAAATTCCTAATTTAGAAAGTTAGGGTTTAGGGTTTTTACCTCAAATCCAAATGTGATGGCTATTGTATCTAATTTCAAGCTAAAAAATCCTAAAACATCATTTAATCCATAAAATGATTATTTAAATAATTTTTTTCAATAACTCCAAAAACTAAAACTTAATAAAATCAAGAAATTTTACCGTCAAATTAAAGATCTCGACGCGTAAAACAAGTTTCCTTCTGCGGTAACGCGATTAAACGGGCGGATTAAGAGATTTTGCTTGATTTATTTTCAAAAAATTAAAAGAGAAAGAAATGAGTAGCTCACGGGAAGGAGAAGAGAGAAAAAGTGGGTTTGCTTCAATTTTGAAAAGTCAACCAATCTTATCCACATTCATATTTTTAAAAATTATACTATTACCCAATAACTTTTCAAAACTTCCATTTGACTCCTAAAAAAATTATGAGGCAACTTAAACTATTTTCATATTCTTTCACTTTAGTCCATTAGGTTTTAGTGACACGAAATTTGAAAATTTTTTATGAAATGATCATTTTGCTTATAGGGAAGAAATTTGGTTATTTTGGTCTTTTTTTTTCTCTTTTCTAAAGGTATTCTTATCTAAATTTGATTTTATTTTTTTCTACATACTTCTAACAATATTTCTAATATTAGTAGAAATTTAGATTTCAATCAGACCTTTGTGATATTGGTAAATTAACCATTTTATCCTTTTTAATAAAATTATTATTTTATTTATTTTTTTCGACAAATTAGCGATTCTTACCATTTTAAAATTATCCAACCTATATTTTTCTTCAGTAATAACTAAAATATAACCCTTAACTCAATTGTCCTTCATTTAATCTATCAACGCTCATCTAAAATGACAGTTTTGCCCTTTACTATTATTTTGACCCATTTTTTGCTAAAATTGCTCTAACTAGAATTTCAAAAATTTTCTTATATATTTTACAGCCTAAAATTCAAAATATACTACAAAAATAATTATACTAAGATTTCAGAGGAATATCTAGATTTGAGGATGTTACATTTCAGATTCTAGCCTCATCTAGTACGGTCCTACGTATTTAAGGGGTATTAGAAGTTTCCTCCACTCCCTAGGAAACTCCTTTTCTTCTACCTCTTCTTGATCTAGTTCCTTTTATCTTTAGCCTTTTAATAACAATATTTTTAAAATCTCATAATAAATATTGCATATCACACAATTAATAGTACACATTTCATAGCAAACATTTCACATCACACAGAAGGATGTACATTATGTCATAATATACACAATAGGTGCATGTACATATTAACATTACATAACACACTTTTTACACCATCACGGTTAGTGTATATATATATATATATAAGATGATGACTACACTAGATCACATACATATTTACATAGTACTTTATTGGTCACATCTTATCTTGCCATCTACTTTTGTTCTTTAGGCATTTGAGTAAAAAGATCCTTCCTTCTTCTGGGAAAAGGATCTAGTAATCTAATCAGTTTTGGATCACTACTAGTGTTAGAACTAGCCTCCTCTACAGGTGCTTCATCAGTTCTCACTAACCAATCTCTCTCGGGGTTATCAGTACAGTAACACTGTCTATTCCAATATAACCTACGAGTTACTAATTTATACTAGTTTACACTTTTGTCATAAACTTGTAGTCCTTTCAAAACTTAAATTTCAATCCTTGTAAAGCTTCTTAGTACTGGATTTCTATGAACATATCTAATACGGTGAAGGCCATGTCTCATTAGGTTGGTATTTCTTCGCTCTGTGACAAATCTTACAAGATTCTTTACAAGAACCCACCTAAAAGTCTTTGCTCCCTAACATTGATATATACCCACCTATCATATTTCTTTCTAATCATATCTACATATCAAATAAATTCAGTCACATAAGCCAATAGAATAATTCAGGTAAAGTAAGAAAACAACTTATTATAACCAGTTCCAAAATGTACCCTCCAAGACATAGGGGCATATTACCAATTTATAAAAAAACTATATGAAATATACCCATAAGTAGCAGAAAATTACTCTAATACTAAAAATTATATATTACGCTTTTGAAATCTCAAAAGTTTTAATTTTTTTTTTTTTAGGAAACATAAGTTCTAAAGTTTAATTGTCGTCAAGACTAAGAATTTAGAAAATTGACCATATGAGTAGTAAATGACCAGATAAATAGTGCCACTTGACTAATTGAATATTAATTTTTAATATCATTTTTTTTCCAACTATAATCACTATTTAAGGATATGCATCAAAATATCAAATAAAATATATTTAATAAACTAATTTTTCTTTTTAACATATATTTACCTCAAAATAGTTTGTTAATAACATATAAATACTTATATATGCAAATCTACAAACAAACCAAAATTATAAGTTCATGCTTCTTTTTTTTTTTCCTTGTGTACTATGCCTCATATGTACTTCTAGGATCTGAAAATTTTTCCTTACCTAAAAAAGAAGAGAAATCATAAGGGTGAGCAATCAAAATTGCCCAGTAAGGTAAACATAATTCTCATATAATGACCTTTTTACTCTAAGTCAAATCATATGCCCATAGGTGGTATATTTGCCTACTCATAAACATACTCATACATACATAAACGTAAGCAATTATGCACATATTCACAATCACACAAGTATGTATCATAATATGACAATTTGGGAAACTTTCACATTTTTCATTGGAATATTATTCATTTTCATTTTCTTTCTTTCTTTCTATGATTAATCATGGCTAATGCATTTTTAATCAATGGCCACATCATACTTTCACAATCTTCATCTCCCTAATATTATCCACATAAGACCATATCTAGTGTAAGGTAACAAGATTCAGCCTATGGTCTAGTAAACCAACCTATTGATCCCTTCGATAAAGTCCAACTTATGATCATTCAGACTAACTTGTAAAGCCTTCGGATAAAGCCTTCGGATAAAGCCCAATTTATGGTCACTCAGACCAACCTATGACTCTTTTTCATTTTTGCATTAACCTTTATTATGAATACATAATAAATATATAAAATATGCAACCATTTTTTCAAGTTTATTCATTACAATATTTAAACTAAATATTTTACATTTCCATCTAGGATTCATCATTCATTACTATGGAATTATTTTTTCATATTTATCATAACAATCAATTTCTTTCATAAAACTCATAGACATAGAGGTACACACACACACACACACACACACACACACACACACACACACACACATATATATATATATATACATATTATGGCTAGAACATACAAAACTATAAAGATATTTTGCAGTTTTAAGGTTAGTTACTCTATCCTTTTTTCCCAAATATTACTTATTCTATTTTGTTGATCTCATCATAGTGTAATGACCATTTTACCCATAACACGCCCATATTGTCCATTTCTTTCTTTTTATGAAATTTAACTTATATTTTACCTTTATTACTTCAATTCCATAAATTCTAGAAATAAATTAAGTGGGAGTTCAAAAGCATACTTAAATTTGGGGTGTTACACTCCTAATCATATTTTACAAAAATTAGTTCATAATTTAAAGTTTGATGAGATCAAATATTGTAGTTCTTGTATCTTAAGAAAAAAGTTAAGATACCTTTTATACAATCTCATCATGAATATAATAATTTATTTGCTTTAGTGCATTTTGATTTATGGACTTATCCCACTCTATCTCATAAAGACTTCAAATATTTTGTAACTTTTATAAATCATAAATCTAGGTAAATATGAATTTATCTAATTAAAAAAAATTTGAGATTTTTGATTGAAAACCAATTTAATAAGAAGATTAAAATATTGAGAACTGATAATAGATGACAGTATGTAAACAACTTATTTAAGGTTTTTTTAGTAAGTAAATGAATTATTTACCAAATTACTTGTCCTTACACTCCGGAACAAAGTAGAGTGGTTGAACGTAAAAATAGGTATATTTTAGAGATGGCAAGAACTATGATGTTTTATCACAATGTGCCTAGAGAGTTTTGGGGGAAAGCCATTCTCACAGCCATATATCTTATTAACCAAACTCCGTTTATAGTCTTGAAAGGAAAGACACCAATTAAGATTGCCTATAGAATTGGACTTGTCTTATTTTAGAATTTTTAGATATGTATGCTAGGTACATATTCCAAGTTATTCAAGAGATAAATTAAGAAAAAGGAGCATTAAATTTTTAAGTTATTGTGTAGATAATAAGGGTTATAAGTACTATAATCCTTTAATTAAGGATAAGTATATCTGTTGGAATGTTACTTTCATAAAAAATGACTCATATTTTGATAAGACTTGATGCAAATCAAGGAGCAAATGAAAGTCAATTAGAAGTCTTTGATATCAACAAGATTAAAATATCTAATCATGAGTCAATGGACCAATTGGAGTGGCCTAGTGGACCTATAACAAGAAGTCGTGCGAAAAAACTTAAAACAGTCCTCTTTATGCACATTTAAAAGTTTTTGTGTGAAAATGTGGCGCACAGCGTCATTGAAGGAGTCATGTGACTTATTATTGTTATTTACGCATGTTTAGAATAATTAATTAGGAAAGTTAGCTATTAATTAAGAAATTAATTAGCTTACTTTATTCTAATTATCTTTATTAATTGAGCTATCTAATAATTGGCTAATTTTATCTTGTAGAACATATCCAAAAGAAACTTTCTTAACTGTGAGATTTAGTCAAAGTGCATTAATTAAGAAGATCTCAATAAATCATACAAATTTGGATATTCTAAAGACAAGTAAAGAATGATGTAAGTAATGGAGTGCGAGATTAAATCTTAGCCAAATTTTTGCTTAATGCATTAATTATTAGATTTCTTAATTTTGTAAATTTTTATATATTTTCCTAAATTACTCTTTATTATCTTAGAAAAGCTTTTGTTCTAGTTCTATTAAAATTAGATTTAAGACTATTATAAATAGTCTTCTTCTTTCAAATATAAGGAGGTTTTGTTGGACAAAAATTGTTAGGAATTATTTTCTCTTCATTGTTCTTTTTTATAACTTAGAACTTATTAAGCTTGCTCATGGCGTTCTACCTAAACTTATCAAGAATTTTTTATTATTCCATCAAGAAAATTCTTGCGGAGTTGAAACCTTCCAAAACACTTAATTTTTAGACTTTCCTTAAAAATTCGCTTTTATGACGATATATTCATTTCGAGGTTCGTATCAAGACTAGTAATGAAAAAGGTAAAGTGGAGGATCCACTTCCTTTAGCCGTAATACATAAGTATGTACCACTATCTAGTGACATAGTTAGTAATCATGACCAAAACTTGAGTAGTGATAATGTAAAATCGCAAGATGAAGAGTTTAATAAAAGTGAAACCAACAAAAAAAGTTGAGATGAACATTCACCTAGTGAAGTAAGAGAAGATTTATTTTTGTCATTTAGTAGAATTAAAGAGGAGGAAAACCAAAATGAAACACTTAGGAATGAACAACCGAATGTTTAAATAGAGTTTCCATCCAATAGACAAGATGGATCATTTATTAGTACATGAAGCAAGGGAGAGCATGTTACACCTACACAGGACCAAAATTCCCCACTTAGGAGATCTCTAAAACTTTGGCAATATTCATTAGAATAGATGAAGAATAGAGTATTTTTCTATGCTAATAAAGTAACCGCACACCCTCTTGACCATTACTACACCTTGGAAAATGTAAATGAGAGTTTTAGAACATTTTTAATTAAATTAGATAATATTAAATATCCTAATAACTTTGAGAAAACTTGGGAATCGCTAGTTTGGAAACAAGCCATGCAGGAGGAATTGGATACTTTAGTTAAAAATAACACATGAGAATTAATACATTTACCTTTAAGAGGAAAGATAGTAGGATGTAAATGGGTGTATAAGACTAAGTTAAGTAGTGATAGAACCTTAAATAAATATAAGATTAGGTTAGTAGCCAAAAGCTTAGTAGAGTATACCTTAAAAGTGTAACACCCCCTTCCTTCATTTCTATTCATGTGGCATATAGTACATTGAAATTATCAAAAAGACAAAAATCAATGCTTTCTCATAGTGAAGCGAAATTTTCATTTGTTCAAAAGAGTTTATAGAAAGTAACCACATAAATAGTAACAACTAAAATAGCATTATTTTTTTTTTTCTAAAGAATTGTTATGTATTTTAATGAAATTAATACTTCAGAGTATACGGAAAGGAAATTACATAACAATGGCCTAAACCTTAGATATACTATGCCCTGTTTGAAAATCTTTGCCTCAACTGCACTTTCCGAAACCGCCACCGCAATATCGTATTTACCTGAAAATAATAATCCCACAAAGGGGTGAGCACATCACATGGCTCAGTAAGATAATACAATACTTAAATAAAGGAAGGGGCATGTTACATGAATCCCTACTTATTTTAGCCATTTCACGCAATTCCACACACAAAGTAAATGCATGCCCACATATCAATGTACATGTTCCAACAAGCATATGCTCAATAATGTACACAAGATATCATATTATCTCCTCTTGAATTCTAAACACTATATCATCTATGAATTCGGTATAAATATCTCAATCAGAGTAACACTCCTCATGATATACATTATACAGATAATGCAATCTCAATCAATATATTTTTTAAATGAATCACGTTATCACCTGTGTCCGTTTAAATTCTATTTCTATTCTTATCAACGAACACCTACATGATCATATAAAATCATTACATAGTTATTCGTATAAATAACAACTAATGCCGCGGTCCCATACAGAGGAACTGCTTAGAAGTCGGTATAACCACACAGTATCAGTCACACACTCGGCCTGAGATAGCCAGAATATCCTAAGCATACAATCAATACCCACATAGGATACAGATATTTCAAACACCTAAATATAGATACAACCGAGGGTATTAGTAGAACGATAACACTGTTTCTGTATGCCATTTCTACTCCTGAAATGTTGGTGATAGAAATTTTATTGCGCTTACAAATGATCGATTATACTAAGGAACAGTATGGATCATGGTTGTTACTCTAAGCTACTGGCCATTTGGTGGACAGCTGTGGATTCCACCTACCCCTCAGGGCACCACAATCTTAACGTCACACCTCCATTAGAAACTGGCTTACAAGTCCAGCTGAGGGAGATGGAATATACATATCCGATCCACGTATCACAATTATCTCAATACTGGTTCATTACCAGTCTATGTTATCATACATTCATATTATCTCTTTATTTTCACTGAAGCAAGACAACCTGACAGTTATACTATGATCACAAATACACGTCCTCCATTCTTTATCCCATACTAGGAATTCTTTTACCTACATTAAACCTTGACTATACTATTATAAAGACACATATCACTTTAATCCTAGTCGTTCGCTAACGTGTACGGATGATAACAATGTAAACTCGTAAACACACTTATAAACGTGTAAACTAATAAATCAAATGACCCGCAATACATCCAATACACCTTTTCAACAATATCCTCAAACTTCTCACATGATCTTCAATCTATTATGGATTCACCCATATTCCTTTTGTTTCATAAGCATACCGGTGAGCTAGACAAGATTCTATATACTAGAAGTGACGCGACCTAGATATTACTAACCCATTATCTTATTTAACTCCTAACTTTCCATTTTCAAGCTGATGCTAGCTTCCTGTTTCTACAAAGTTAAGTTCTCTCTTAAATAATTGAGACCTATCAAAGTGTATTCAGACTTCAACCATTTCCGCCATTTATAGTCATAACGAAAACCCGATTGTGACTGCAATAAAAGATAATCCTAGACCCACCTCTTCATATGAAAACCAGAATACAAAGGAAGGTCATGAATAGCTATATGAATAGTATTTTTTGTAGGAATTCGGCAAGAGTTTGCCTATACCTATAAGCTGCCCTACCTGCACAATAAAACCATGACAGTCCCCATACCAAATAAAACACAACGTGTTACTGCCTCATTGTAATTCACACTAACACAAGCAACTCTTAGCAGATAGAAGTATTCTACCATACAGTTTGAATCTAATAGGCATACGGATTCATTTCCTTATAGATTTGTCATAATTAAGTAAATTATGAATCGTGGTCATGATATCCACTGTACACTTCAATATATGTATACAATGGTCATTTGCCCACACCGAGTTCCTTAAACCAACAGTATAATTAGTTCCGTTATGGGTTGCACGTACTTAAAGACACTATAGAAAATAGCCGCTACCAACCATGGGTTCAACATACCCCACGGGCACCATAGCTTTTATTATCTTTTCTCAATTGCTGTGGGTTCAACATACCTTAAAGGCACCACAGTCTTATTATCATTCTGGAGCTGCTGTGGGTTCAACATACCTCGAAGGGCGCCACAGTCTTATTATCAATCCGGAGTTACTGTGGGTTCAACATACCTCAAAAGGCACCACAGTCTTACTATAATGTTATTGCTCCATCCTGAGCGGCTTTACTAGAGTAACGGAAAAACTACCGATCCATAATTATCCCAATTATACCAGTTATCCACACAGACTTATTCATGGTCGACTCAGTCATAACAACATGACCATTTTGCCTACATTAATCAAGCAGTATTTTAGAAATTTTATAATAGGTAATATAATTACCTATGCAACACATTTATTAGTCCTTATATTCTAAAAGGACTTCATACGTATGGATTTGTCGTAAGGTTAGTAGTACTTAGTTATAAAAATATATTCCACTCTGGCATATAAATAAACCATAAGACAATCAAGATAAAACACAGAAATATATTACAATTCAAACACATAGTTACCCTATACCACTATTAATACAATTCGCAGAACATATTTTATTCGGTTGTCATATATTGCGTCATTACACGCAATCCCAACACGTCATCACAAGTAAAAATATACTCATTACCTTACTACGGCTCAGTAATTATAATATACTAACGTATGCACACATGTTAATTCGAATAGCATTGCAAAACATCGAATGCAGCATCTACTCAATTATTCCATCATAATGGCATAATTACGTATGTATATATAAGCGTTCCTACCATATAAATATATGTAAATACAAACATGGGACATACAATGCTGTATAGGTATTTTAGAATACCTAATCTAGCACTGCAGGTTGACGGTAATGGTATTACGCTTATAACTATATATATATATATATATATCTAACACACTGATATTAACACTTCTAATTACACAATCATGCCCATTCCTCGTCAATGGGACTTTTCTACAATTTAACTCATTATTATGATGTATAATCATGCAATTATAAATATTATAAATATTAAAACCAATTTTTTTACAATTTAAATATTATATTATCTTACCTTCAGGCGCTCAATGCCTATACGAATGATGAAAAACTGTCCCGGAGAGGGTATATACGTTCGAAATACTCCTCCGTACGCTACGGAATTTTCTTCGAAAAACGTGCAAGTTACTGTTTACAGGCACTATTCACGAATACTATTCACAGTCACTATTCAACCCACAAAATTTCGGTTTCCGTTTTGCGAACGGAACATACCATCGCGACCCTTGCAATGTGAGGATGCTGTTCATGGTGTCCATATGCCACAAAACACAAATTAAAGCCTTCAAAATCACCAATCATCCTAAAATTTCATATGTTAAGGAACCTACTTTGGACCCTAAAATCATCATCGAAACTCATTCCAAATTGAGATCTAAACATACCGCGTTGGAGTATGAGTGTCTGAGAGCACACTGGTCTGTTCAGATTCCACCGGAGCTGCACCAATCGCCGGAAATCTTGCTGGAAACACCCCTTCCCGATTAGCCTTCCCATGCCGGAATCCGGTGATCAAATGCCGGAACGGGGCACACCACCGTGAAGAGGGCGGCGAGACGATGCCAGACGCGCTGGAGGTGTCGGTCAACTTGCCGTGGACCGCCGTGAATCATCGGTCAAAGTTCACGTTGGCGGAGCTTCGGGCGGCGCGTGGCAGCGGCGATCGGGGCGGGGTTGGCGGCGTTGCACTCACGACGGTCCGGCGGTCCTCCACTCGCCGGTGGTGAGGTGATCCGAGGTCCGGTGACAAAAGTCACTGTTTACAAGAGAGAGAACCGTAGGGAGGAGAGAGAGAAAATAGAGGAAAAAAGTGAAATTTGTTTTTCGAGTTTTTCGACCCCTTCCCGCTTATATAGTCGGGCATGCGCGATGAAAATTACAGCTTTCCGCTTCCGTCGTCAAATTTCTGATACCGGTAATGAAATACTGTATTTTCTACTTATACAGTACGCTGTCTCGAATACCGATCAACTCTCTCTCTTATCGAAACTCTCGAAAATACTATATTATAACTCCATGACAAGGTTTTAAGAGTATAAAAATTTCAAGGTATTACAAAAAGTCATTCTTATTATCAGTTTCAAGGATATGGTTTTTTTTACATAGTATTAATGAAAGAAAAAGTTGTTTATTTACAAATATAGGCTGTTTTCATTATTTAATCATGTATATAAATAAAGTATATTTATAAATTATTCAGATAATTTTTTCAATAGTTAAATGATATTATCAAAATTGTTCCCTACAAAAGTGATATCGATTGGACAATGATATTGGATAATAGGCATACTAAATATCGCCGATAAATTAGTGTGGATAACATGATGGTCAGGTTATTAGGACATTAGTATGGATTAAATAGTTAGAGAACTATTTATTCAAACATGATCACACAATGATAAATCACATGATATTGCATGTAATTAATAATTTATCATGTAATTATACTAGTATGAGACACTGTCCTTTGATATGAAACATCACTATCGAATTTGGTATAAATGCATGTGGTTTATATGGTGTATAAATACTTGACTAGCCACATCTTATATGATAAAATTGATTTGGTCATGTGTTGTTTACATTTAGAAATGTGTAATGGTTAAGATGAGATCTGTAGGCTTGATGTATGGGATCAGAGTTACCACTTACTCGATTCAGCGTATATAGATCGATAATTCGTGATCATGAACCCTAAATCGATTGAGATTAGACAACAAAAGAACTTTACCTAGATGGTATATACAATTAAGATGAGAATTGATGAAGTATGACTTCATTGTGAATTAGGAATTATGGCACATTACTATATGTTAACCATAGTCGTTGAATAATCAAATAGTTTGATAAACTTAAAAAGTTCAAAATAAGTTATGAGTATTTCACAATGAACCTACATGGTCACACTAATATCCAAAAGTAATGAAAATCATTTGAGAGAAAAAATAATATTATCGATAGTGAGACTAGCACTTTTGAGATAATATTTAGATCGAAATAAATAAATATATTTGATATATATATATATATATATTTATGAATTCTTTAAAGTGTCTAAAGAATTTTCTTAAGCTTATATTGAAATATAATTTATTGTAAATTACATGGTTAAATTGATAATATTAATTATTTAAGGACCTAAGTAAAAATGTGTAATTACACATTGGCTCATTTATATATGCTTCATTATATTTTGGTTAAAAGTTAGTCAAATGTTTGCATTTAAGTTCAAATACTTAAATATTAAAAATAAAAATTATAAGATAATGTTCATATTATCTATGACACATAATCATTTTTTAATTAAAGGTGAGGACAAATTTGAAAATGCATGGATAATTAAGTTCAAATACTTAAATGTTCAAAATGAAAATTATAAGATAATGTTCATATTATCTATGACACATAATCATTTTTTAGTTAAAGGTGAGGACAAATTTGAAAATGCATGGATATTTCAAGTATATATACATGCTTACTTTACCAAATTATGTAATTTTGCAAAGCCAAAACAAAAGCTCTTCCTCCCAATTTGGCCAAGCAAGATTCTTAAGTTTTTGGTGGTGTAAATTATGGAGACTTCACACAATTAAAGGTTTCTCCATCATCCCACATCATCCAATTAGTAAACTCATCCACAAATTGCCATAATATGCATATATGGGATATATGTACATGTGGCATTCCATGTGTTTGTGAAAATGCATGAATGAAATCAAATTTTGATTTTATGCATGTTATGAGTATTTAAATTTAACAAATGATACCATAGCATGTTAGGATTGGTATGCATGCTTGATTGCTTGAAAAACCAACAAAATTGCACTAAATCACATCATTCAGCCACCATGCTGTCCTTGCTAAAAATTTTGATTTCTAATCCATTCTAAATGGTTTAGAAGATGTATAATGATATATTTGGATCATGGATATGCTGGTTGGATGTGTTGTATGATGGTTTGGTGAAAAACCGAAATTATGTGTATATGGGCAACATTCAGCCAAGTTAGGAATATGTGGTTGGGAATATGTGGTTGGAAATTATTTTCAATCAATTCTTATGTATATGGATGACTCGTTGTGATGAATTAAATCTATATGTGAGGTGATTTTGGTTGGAAATCAAAAGGAATTCAAAAGGAGAGATTTTCAACCAAAAGGGAGAAATGCATGGGAAATGGTTTTCCATGCTAATTGGATGCATTTGGATGCATCACCTTGCTGTTTTGAACACATTATGATGAGATTTGATTGTTATTATATGTTTTAATGTGATTAAAACATGTTGGATGAGTTTGAAATGCATGGTGGAATGGTTACATGGGATGGATTGTGTTCACCAAATATGGATTCCTTTTGATATATTAATGGCCATAATGGAAGTTAAAATATTGGTATGTCACATCATGTGATTTGGCTAAGTTATGTGTGATGTTAATTCATGCATGGATGTGGTAATAATGTGCTTGGTCGAAAATACATTTTTATGAAAATTGGATTTTCATAAATGATGCATATGCATGCATATGAGATATATATGTCTGTTAGTGTATTTTTGGAGATCAAAATGAGTTTGATTTCATGTTTCCATGTGTGAGCCATGACATGTATTGGAAATGAAAAATTGATTTCATGGTGGTTTATGTGTTTATATTAAGTTGAACACATGCATGTGTCAAATGTTGACACATGATGTATGATATATGCACATATATATATATATGTAATGGGATTATGTGTATATGTATGCATGAGGATATGTTATGTTGTGTTTTGTTTGTTGTTGGAATTAACTATATGCATGTGAATGTATGTGTTTAAATGTCTAAATATATATATATGCATGCATAATGTTTTGTTCATGTATGTAAATTAGATTACATGCATGATTTGATGCATATTGGTTATGTATGTGAGTTATGCATTTTTCTTAACATATATATATGCGTTGGATGCATATGCTTGTGTTTGTTTATATAGAACATAAAGATGATGTGCACAGTTCTATATATGATATTTGTGTGTGTACATTCGAGTGTGGAAAAATGCATAACAACATCAAAGTAAAACATAAGGTTAGTTCAACAACACAAACATGTATAACGTGGTCACTAGTTAGATTAGTTACTATAAAATCACTAAAACGAACACAGTAAATGTTAAACATTACTTGTGAGATAAGAATTTTTTGAAAATCAAGCAAATTAACAAAGGTGTCTACAACATATAAAGTGTTACATGTGTGTTAATAATTAGAGAATATTAATATAACATGCATTAAAATATTTTATTTAGAATAAAATATGTAAATATGTATATATGATATACATACTAAATGTTAGTGTATATTGATTCATAAGATAAATAAATAAATATGAATTTACATGTTTAAGATATGTATTAGATACATATGAGATTAACATGTAAATTGACTTTTTAGTAAAATTATTAAATCAATACCTCCCATGATGGGATAACAACATGTTCTATAGTTTAAAATTGTATTTCAAGATTCTAAAATATGATAAATACAGTATTGATGTTATAGAATTTTGTTATTTGATACTTTAGTGTATAGTATTGTCTAGACCAATATTTTTATTATATGAAGTTCAGATAAAAGGTACATATTAGAAAAGCATAATAGTTCAAATTTAACTGGTTAAGGATACTAAGATTCTAAAATATGAGGTGTCTGAGGTTAAGATAAAGAGAATGAATTATACCTTACATGAGATATAATAGGAAGGAGTTTCCTACTTATTAAAATTAGTTGACCAATATTCTAAAATATGAAGTTAATTAATTTTGATAAGAATTTAATTTTTCACTAAATATAAAATTTTCAATAAAACTTTTGAGTGCTAACTTAAGAAGCGTAGGATTCAAATTAAACAATGGGAGTTAATTTGATTAGTATTGTATTATAACATTCAAAGTGTTTGATTGTTATTGTTCAAATTATTTAGATATTATTTAGATATGTACATGATGCTAACTGATATTTTCTTTTCTTGCAATCTCTCATACTTGTGATATAATACATACAAAATGTCGAATAATGCTTTCTTGAGAATATTGGATAGCAACGTTCTGATGGAGCAAAATTTAAAGATTGACTCAAAAATCTCAGAATTGTTCTAGATTTCAAAAAGTTTGGCTATATTTTGGAAGCTCCCCTCCACTTGAGATAAACAGTGATGCTTTATGAGTTGATATTGAAGCATATGAGAGATGGCATGGTGATAAGTAAAGAGTTCGGGGATACATGTTGGTATCTATGAATAAAGAACTTCAAACCCAACATGAGAGATTTTATAGTGCCTATAATATTCTCACCACTTTATAACAATTGTATGATAATAATTTTCAAGTGAAGGAATACAAGTTTCGTGCTTCCCTCTTCAGTATAAAGCTTAGGGAAAGAATGCCTTGATGACCATGCCATCAAAATGATAAATCAATTGAGTCAGTTAGATGCATATGGTGTGGTCATGCCTAATTGCATTAAGGTAAATTTGATTCTTCAGTCCCTATCTTCTAATTATAAATCATTTATAATTAATTATAATTTGAACAACATTAAGTGAACTTTTCCTGAGTTATTTAATAAGTTTCAAGAATTTTACAAGCAAATGAACAAAGGGAAAGCGCATGAGAATCTCCATATGGCTTCTACTGGTAGGACTAGTAAGAAGTCAAAATAGTAAGCCAAGAAGGGGCCAAAAGTTGGTTCACGAAAAAAGGATTTTAAGAAAGTCCAGTCCAAAATAGAGAAAGATAAGAACAAAGGAAATTGTTTCCATTATGGGAAACTTGACCATTAAAAGAGGAATTATCCTCAATACTTGAAAAATCTTAAGAAAACTAAAGCAGGTATGTATAGCTATTTTATGGTTGATTATGATATAAATATTATTTCAGATAATCAATCTTAAATAGTGATTTAGCAATTACAACTCATATATATTTCTTGTTGCAGGCAATACAGAATAATTCTACATTATAGAAGAATGAGATAGTATTAATATGGCTAATAGAGCAACTATTGTTACAAAGACCAAGGGATCATGTTTTCTCATATTGGCAACTAGACACATTTTGAGTTTAGAATCTGTATTGTATTTTGCTATAGCCAATAGAAATACCATTTCTATTTATATGTTATGTAAATATAGTTACACTGTACAGTTTAGTAAAAATGAATGTTTGATACATTTGATAAATGTATTAATTGGCAGAGCAGTAAATACAAATGGTTTGTATATACTTGAATTATGCAATACAAATTTTGTTAAATCAGTTGTCAAGAAAAAAGCTCGAAATGAGATAAACTCTAAAGTTCTGTGGCATCATGAATCAGGTCATTGTAACACCTATATATTTAAAATCAACTATACAAGATAAAATTTGAAATTTTTTTTTTCAAAGCATAAAGATATATCTAATAGACATTTTTGGTTGTGATGATAAAAACATAAATTTTCACACATAACCATTAATTAAAATATAATCCATTTAAAATAAAATATTCATCATATCGATAGAGTGCATACCAGAGATTATGCACTGATATAATGGATAACCCAATGGTACATCAATATGATATTACCCTACACACGCGCACATACTTATATCTATTTATGGAGTCACATACTACCTAAGTATACTACTAATTATACTCATACCATTATTTTCACTTAATGCACATATTGAGTATTGTCCTTAATACTAACGCCTACACACGCAACCACTTTTAGAATATAATATGCCACTTGGTAGCACGCACGTTATCTAAAAATAATAATTTTATATATATATATATATATATATATATACCATAAATCAAGTATTAGGAAATAACTTAAATTTAATTTAAGTTAAGGAACACACATTTATAGTCAAAATAATATATATATATATATATATATATACACACACAGAAGCTGGATATGCATAATATCCTAATTACACACACAGTCCATAGTATGTAATCCAAAAATACAAGTTCAGTATACCACCAGATATGTACATGCATATACAAAATTACACATTAACACCAAAGAAACTCTCATCACAAATATACTAACCCTACTGACGTCTCGAAGAGTTTGCATTCATATTCCGCTATGTCACATTATTTGTGAAATTACAATCCACAAAGGGTGAGCAAAACAGCTTAGTGAGGAAACATAACATTTTAGCACAGAATTCGTTCCTCTGCCACATACGCTATGCGATACTAACGGCGTAGAGACTATTAAACCCATATTGCCTTAACATAATCTAACAATATAAATAACACTCCAACTATACAATCCGTGTTACTATTTACATAATACTCATAATTATTGTATAAAATGCAAATAAGTCTACATGTATTTTGGAATCAATATCATATGACATTTTTGACAAATTACCGACAAATATCCGATGTAACACCCCACTCCTTTCATTTCTATTCATGTGGCATATAGTGCATTAAAATTATCAAAAATGGTAAAAATCAACGCTTTGTTATAGTAAAGCGAAATTTTCATTTGTCCAAAAAATTTATGGAAAGTAACCACATAAATAGTAACAACTAAAATAGTATGATTATTTTTTTTTTCTTCTCTAAAGAATTGTTATGCATTTTAATAAAAATAATATTTCAAAATAAACAGAATAGAAATTACATAACAATTGCTAGACCTTAGATATATTATGCCTCGTCAGAAAATCTTCGCCTCAACTGCACTTTTCGGAACTGCTATTATTATATTGTAATCACCTGAAAAATAATAATCCCACAAAAGGGTGAGCACACCACATTGCTCAGTAAGATAATACAATACTTAAATAAAAGAAGGAGTATGTTACCTGAATCTCTACTTATTTTAGTAATTTCATACAATTCCACACACATAAGTAAATGCATGTCCATATATCAATATACATGTACAGACAAGCATATGCTCAATGATGTACACAGATATTATGTCATATCAGCCAGAACTCTAAGCACTATCTCAGCTATGACTTCTGTATAAACAATCACAATCAGAGTAATACTACTCATAACATACCATATCATATCACAGATTATGCAGTCTCAAACAATATGCATTTTAAATGAATAGTTTCCTCAATTGTACTCGTTTAATTCTTTTTTCTATTCTTATCACAAATACCTACATGACCATATAAAATCACTACATTGATATACGTATAGATATCAACTAAATGTCTCAACCATATAAAGAGAAACTTATCATAAATCGGTATAACCACACAATTTCAATCACATACTCGACCCGAGATAACCAAAATATCCTAGGCACATAATCAATATCCCCATAGGATAGAAATATTTCAAACATTTACATATATACAAATAAGGGTATTAGTAAAAACGATAACACTTCTTCTATATGTCATTTCCATTCTCGGAAGGTTAGTGGTAATAATTTATTGCATTTACAAGTGATCGATTATACTTAAAGACATCATGGATCATGGTTGTTACTTTAAGCCACAGGGCCATTTGGAGGACAACTGTGGATTCCACCTACC
Source organism: Khaya senegalensis (assembly GCA_032402905.1). Lineage (NCBI taxonomy): Eukaryota > Viridiplantae > Streptophyta > Magnoliopsida > Sapindales > Meliaceae > Khaya > Khaya senegalensis. The sequence continues at coordinate 3,493,176 of CP135544.1, forward strand.
CCTCAGGGTACCACAGTCTTAACATCATATCTCAATTAGAAACTGGCTTACAAGCCCATATATCACAATTATCTCAATACTGGTTCATTACCAGTCTATTTTATCATACATTCATATTATCTCCTTATTCTTACTATATCAAGACAACCTGACAGTTGTACCGTAATCACAAATACACGTCTACCATTCTTTATCCCACACTAGGAATTTTTTCACCTATATAAACCTTGACTATACCACTATAAGGACACATATCAATCCAATCCTAGTCGTTCACTAAGGTACACTAACAATAATAAATGTAACCTCATAACATAGTTCCTACACCATCATATTCTTACCGTATTCTCAACCATACATATAAATGTGTAAACTAATATATCGAATGACCTGCAATACACCTAGTGTACCTTTTCAACAATATCCTCAAGCATCTCACATGATCTTTAATCTATTATGGATTCACATATATTCTTTTCGTTTCACAAGCATACCGGTGGGCTAGACAAGATTCTACATACTTGAAGTGAAGCGACCTAAATATTGCATAACCCATTATCTTATTTAAATCCTAATTTTTCTCTTTCAAGCTGATGCTAGCTTTCTGTTTCTACAAGGTTAAGTTCTCTCCTAAAGAGTTGGAACTTGTCAAGGTGTAATCGAACTTCAACCATTTTTGAAATTCATAAACATAACAAAATCTGATTGTGACTGCAAATAAGGATAATCCTAAACCCTCCTCTACATATAAAAACCAGAATATAAAAGAAAGGTCACAAATGGCTGTATGAATAGTATTTCTTATAGAAATTTGGCAAGGATTCGCTTGTACATCTAAGCTACCCTACCTGCACAAGAAAATCAAGACAGTCCCAATACCAAATTAGTTAAGATTTGTTTCTTGTTTTTAGTAAGAAATAGGTCAAAATTTAGAAATATCTTATTGTTTTCATTATTTTACAATATGAGTAAGTACAATGTCATATTTATTAATTAATATTTTTTGCATAAATAATTTTTTGGATAATAAATTTAAGAGTATGCTTAATTTATTAATTATAAGTTATGAAATTATTGTAAGTGCAAGATTTATTTGTTATCAGTTAGGTTGATAAATCTTATTGTCAATTCTAATTAAGGTAATTTTAAGGACAAAAATGAATCAGTGAAGAATAAAGTGGTGGTTATATGTAATTGGAATAATTTTAGTTTTAAAGACTAAAAATTAGAGTATTTATTTTCTTTTAAATTTATGCATATGTATTTAAATTTTCTAAATGTATACATGTTGAATTTATTACTTATTTGCTTAATCAAATTTATATTAGTTTTCAATGAGAGTTTCATCTTCAAAAATTCTGCAATTAAATTTTAATTGTATATGTTGTATTTTAGTAGGAAGGATTTGAAGTATTTGTTTGAAGTTAATGAAATTAATTTTTCATAATTTGTTAAAAATTTAAAATATTATTGTTTTTATTAATTGAGCAACATATTGAATATAGAATTATTATGATCATAATTGCTTAAATATCGATGACTTCGAATGTAATTTCAATTTTACAATAAAGGTGTATAAATAAAAAATCAGGTAGAGAGATTATCTTTGAAAATAATATTTCAAAATCACGTTGGTCAACAGGGTAATAGTCCTTAGAAATAATGCTAAAAAAGAATACATAATTGTTTTGGGATAATGGTCACTATGAATAATATCCTAAAAGTACAAATAAAATTAATTAAGTAAAGTTTGTTTATACTAAAAGAATAATTAATTTGTTTATCTAGTTTAGAAGTTAATTTTTGAAATCTTTTATATGTTATTTATTGTGATGTTATTAGAATTTAGAAATTAATTATATATTTTTATTTATTTTTTAAAAAAGTCTATTGTATATAAATATCCATTGAACATTAGTTCACTTCTACTTTTATATTTTGAGCAATGTTGAAAGTATGGTGATTAAGTAGATTAGCAGTTTTTCAGTTCAAGAGTTTTGTTGTCTTTTATATTGTTGTGAGTATTAGAATATAATATATATAATTTTATATTGTTTTATAGTTGGCGGATATTTAAATATTAAACATTGATTATATTTTGATATTGAGATAAAGTAGTTGAAATTAAAAGTGTTTAAATGTTTTATTTGCAGGTTAAAAATATTTTGGGAAATGATTAATTTATTAAAAAAAAAAAAAAGAAAATTGTACCAAAATTTTTAGAAAATGAGGGGGTTAGAAATACTCCTTAAAGGTTGAAAAAAGTTGCTAGCCCTCGAATTAAATTGACTTTCACATGTGCTAGTAAGAAGAGATAATTACAATTGCACCCCTAAAAATTAATATAAATATAAGATAATATTTTGATATTGAACATATCCCTTAAATTTAAAAAATATACAAAAAGAAAAATAACACAAACATTATTATTTTTAACAAAAAAATTATGTAATTAGAAGGTTTATTCTAATTAATTGTTACATGTTATAAAATAATCTTATTCCATAAAACTAATTAATTTTTTATTTTGATTAATTGTTATGAATTGTAAAATTATTTTATCGAATAGTTTATTTAGTTTTTAAAATTTTGAATTAAAAATAATACTTTATCTGATTAATATTTATAAGTTATCAAAATAATCTTGTTTTATAGGCCTATTTATTTGGTATTACATTTTCAAGTGGGCTTCTTTAAATAAATTTTTTACTCAGTAAAGTTTTCATTAGAAGAGTTCTTAATAACTTTTTTTATTATTTAGTTGTCAACCATAATTATTAGTCAAAATTGTATTATTGCATTAATAAATATATTTTTGAAGATTTTGTTATAAAAGGAACGATATAAACTTGCAAAATAAAATAAGAATATTTTAAACAATCTAATTCTTTAAAAAAGAAAATTCAAAATACTCTATTTTTGAAATTTCAAATTCAAACTTCTCTCACTAAAAGTAAAATATATATTTTTTAATTTTCAAAAATTTATTTGCCAATTACAATCAAAAGAAGAGAAAAAGGGCATTAAAATAGTTCTTTTGTCCATGATCAATCATGAATTAATAGACATAAAAATAAGCATATTTTATTTTGAATACTTATTATAAATTATAAATTAATTTTATCTCATGAATTCATTTATTTTTTTATTTTTTGATAATAATAATACTAGTTTTGAGTTAGAAAAATTTAGACATTTTTTGTAATGTTCTAAAATTATATGAATTAAGATATATTGGAACTAATTTTTAAGGTGTGATTGTAATTATTATTTTTTTAATAGTTAAAATGCACACGGATGGCAGCTTGGTTTAAGGGGCCTATAACATTTTTCAAACTCAAGAGGGTATATTATAGGTTCTGATTGAACCAATATTAAAAAGAGACAAGCTTTAAGGAAGAATATAAGATTATATGCTAAGAATATTATTCTTATATTTTTAAAATTTTAATGCTTAAATTTTTCACTAATAATTAGTGTAAATAGTATTTAATTAGCAACATTATTAATATGATCAGCAATATTCTAACAATCAGATTATTTGATTTACAATTTCCGCTCCATTAACCACACAAGATGAAAAGTAAAAGTTTTTTATCCTTCAAATTTCTCCTCTTTCTCTACTCATCCCGTCCACATATTTCTTTGTTACCAATACAATCAAATGAATTAATATAAATTTATTCACTATAAAATTGGAAATATTTTAACTTGCACAATCATTAAAATGGTGACAAATCTTCACAAAAGTGATTACATAATGCTGCTGAATCCAATTCGGAGAATTATAATTGAAATGTAATTCACGTCATCTAAAACTAAAACCGAACCCAGCATCTGGTGCATTGTGCCATACAATCTCCCTTACAATCAACATTATAGCCTAATACTTTCGGATTTCGCAGAAGAAGTTTTTGCAAAGTTTTTCCTTCTATACCCCAATCCTTTCCCAAGATCTGCACATTGTTCCTTAACTCTTGTTTGATTCTACATCCCAGAACTTCAGGAAATTTTTTAAGCAGCTTCCTGATATCATCATCTGTAAGGCTTAGATTCCTCAGATAATCTAGTATTTCCTTTACAGTTTCCAACTCTGGGATTTCCCTTTTCCGTTCTTCACTCCAGTATGGTGAATGGATATGGCCAAAGGCTTTTCCGAGTATCTTGTCTTCTTCCTCGCTACTGAAATCAAATGTAGACAGAGCTTGTCTGCATGCTTCCCATTTCTTTCTCTCTTCATCGCTCAAAGTTATACTTTCAACTTGTGAAGTTGAATATATTGCCCATTTCTTAGGATAAACAGGGGAGTTCCAGAGCCCCCTGATAGCATTGGTTGGGAATCCATTTGGGAAGTTCGCATTCAAAAGAGCATTATTTGGTATTGCTGGAGAAATATCAGACTGCAAGTAGAACAACCAAAATCAACTTCTAATTTACATGAAAGAACAAGTACACAACGCATAATAAAAAACGGCACATAACCACTAGAGCTCCCTGCGCCAATTTGTCTCCAAATGATTTCTTGTGAAGCATAATCTAATAAAGGATGAATTTGATAAAAATGAAGTAGCTCAGAAAGAGACCTTAAATAAAAGTTTCGCAAACTAATTTGAATGCCAGAAATATTGTATACCTACGTGAAAGGTTAGGTTAGCTTTCACTGATGTTTATCTTTTAAGATGTGTAGGCTCTTCAAAGTTAGATGTGTAATCATTGGTTTTCACATTTCAAGTCCAATTTGTAAAGTGTGTCAGCCAATCCGAATTGCAAACTGATCTACAATCAACTTGTGCCAGGATAAGCAAAAGTTATCCTCTTATTCCATTTCGATGTCCAAGACTTTCTTAGGGACTGCAATGCTTTTGTTGTGCTTTAAAAGTACTACAGTAGGAAAGTGTTTGGTAAACACTAATTTTAGTGAGAACTGACCACTTATTTTTTTCAACTTTTATTTGGCATCTAATGATTTCACTCAATAACTGTAAGCACAGCATCTAATACCTAACAAAGCCCTGGTTATTGCACAACTAACTAAAAACTAGCTTCAGACTTTCTAAGATGCAGATAAACAAATAACCTCATTAGGGCTATCATTCCAATGGTACTCAAATCTGACAGTCTGACATGGATAAAAAAGCCTTCACTAGAATATCAGATTCATTCAAGGGCATAACAGAAGAACAAAGACGCAATGCATTATATAGAAAAATTATATTAATAGAACACAAATTATGAAACAATCATTGCTCAGTGAGGCTATCTTTTGCTGACACCATCGTAAGTTAACCTATTTCATAATGATAGTAGGGTATCATCATAAATTGATGTGATTTTGATTCCCTGTAGTGCTTTTTCGCTGATCTCTTGAGTTTTTCAAATTATTCATTTCCTTTTTTAATCTTTTTTTCCTCATGCAAAAGCAAGAAATGACAATAGATTTATTTTGCAATACTGATTTGTTTTCCCAAGGAAAACAAAAAACAAAACAAACTCTTATTTGAATTTAGTGTATGAAAAATACTTTTAATGAACATCAAAAACAGAACAAGAATAGTGTCATTTATAATTTTCCGACATCCACTTGGGAATGACATGCAAAAAAACACTTACAGTGGAAAAACAGTGTGATGTACGATGCAAGGTCAACAGAGGAGAAGGCAGTGATTTTCCTAGCATTCCTGCACTGCCAAGTAGAAAATGATAAATTCAGTATGCAGTGAGGAGGACAATTAAAGAGTGCAGATAAAACACTATCAATAAAAATCAACATGAGACTGCTTAATTATGTATATTAGTTGTCCACAAAGGAAAACTCAGCAACAATCGAAAGCTTTTCTGATACAATACTAAGCATCTATCTGGTTTACTCAACTAATCCTCCCAAGATGGAATTCGTAATTTTTTGTTTAATTAGCCTTGTATAAATTCCGATTAAACCTCAAACTACTGAAATTTGAAATGAGTTGTAAGCAGAAGAGCAAAGCATTGAATCAAGCCAGTAGAAAAAACTTTGAAAAAACAAAACAATTTAAACATTAAACTTCCTGTTTATTTGTAATCATAACTTATCAAGCTATTTCTTTCATATACAAAAGAGGAACAACGAAATTCAATTCCATACACAACAATCATTTAGAAAATTATGCACAAATTAACTAGTAATACAACAAATGAAAAACCCATTTGAACTGCTTATTTTAATAACTAAAGCCAATTAGCTCAAATCAAGCACCCAGATATGTGAAATGAAAATAAGTCAAAGCAAGCATTACTCAGAGAGATCTGACAGGTGATCAAAAAGCAAGGGAATTTAAACAGAAAATGGGGTCGATGAATTATGATATAATTAATACCTGAACTAAACCGAACAAAACACAACAGAGAACAAAAGAACAGATATCTGCCGGTATTGGTCAATTGAACTCAGTTATGGACCATGGTGGACAGAAAAGGCGCACGGAAGATGGATCTAGCACAGACCTGCTACAAATACAATTTGATTTGGCTTCTACTGCTACTGCTACCACCAACAACACACAATCGCACAGGAAGCCCAGTCTGTCAAATATTGTAAAGAATAGAATTAAGCTGCAGATCGTGTGGCTTATAAAAATTTAAGAGTAATGGTGTTAGATTTATACGCTTCTTATTTTTAAATAGTCTATCTAGTAGGATTCATTGACCAAGTATTACTTGTCTTACCCTTTGTCATGCGCTCTATATTTGCGCGCTCCCTCTCTCTCTCTCTGTATATTATATATATAAAATATCACTCAATTTAGTTGTCATACAATTGTTTTTAAAAATATTTTATATTTGTTTATTTTCATTATTTTTTAAAAAATGCATTAATTTTTTATATTTCCATGATTTTACCAACGACTCTCTACGAGTTCAACTGAAACTTAATTAGGTTCTTGTTGTACTAAGAATGTACCACGACGTATTTCATGTCAATAGTATATCTCACGTTGGAACCTGTTGATTATGTGTGTCGACACCATGGAACAAATTATGTACGTGCTGACTTAACAATTTGAGATATTCTATACACTGTATATATATCAATTCGGCACATTGGACCACCACATGTCAACCTGACTCATCATTTATAAAGTGCCTACTTGGAATTGTCTACGAAGCATCAACACAAGAAGTTTGACTAGTTTGTGTCATCATTATATGTAATATGTTCTTGGAAGGAAAGAAGCATCGAATACTCTTTATAGTGGTAACCCAATGTTTTTGTCACCTTGGATGTCTTGCACGCCTATTAAACAATTTAACTACCTTCTGCATAAATTAAATAAAATAGACAATAATTAATAGACAAAATGTAAACTTTATTATAAATTGTGATTGTTGATGTTGGTATATGCTTTAAATTTAATAATATTTTTTAGATATTTAATATTTTTATTTTTTATATATCTTAACATTGTTGATTTCTATGGGGGATGGGTTTGTGTGTGTATATATATATTATTTGTTATTTCATTATAATATATATATGTATTTAATAAATGTAAAAATATTTTTAGAATGATAAATTTAATTAGTTGAATACTATTTTTAAATATTTTTAATTAAACATTATTGTGAATAAAGTAATAATAATACATGAAAACTAATATATGTAGTGACTGATGACAGCATATGTGCATTATAATATGAGATATTATGTCAACACATAAATACAAGTTAGTAAAATAATGTATGGGACTGATCCCCATGAGCATGTTATAGAAATTATTATACGAGTATTATAAACAATTCTTATAGTGATAATAGTGTATGTGATATTTGGACTTAAGATAACTATGATTTCAAATATTAAGAATAACATATTTTTAATATTTTCAAATGTCATCTGAAATGAGATAGATTATAAAAAAAATAGTTAGATATGTCATGGAATATCTAAAGGGATATGCATGATCAACATAAGATTTGTCCCTCCTATATAATAGGAGTGATATTTTAGCCATTTGATTGAGTAAGATTATAAAAATATATGGTTATACTTAAATAAGTCAATATGTGATTTTGATTTTATTTAATAAAATAAGTTTACTTAAGATATCAAAAAAATATAAAATTAAACTATATAAGGGTGACACATTCCATACCTCGTATTCAATTAAGATATTTAAAATAAAGGAATTGAATCATACGATAACATTGGTCACAGATAAAGTGATATCGACCCATTGATATTCTTATTATTTGGATATTCGTGATATATTTTTAAATACTGCTATAATTTGTAACATAAAATTAGATTTTAGTATTATTATCAACGTTATGAAAACCAATTAGGTTGTATATTAAGATCAAGAATAATAGTAATGTTAATTTATAAAGATGAATATATATATATATATATATAATTTTAAATGTATTTAGAATTTGTTGAATTATTTGAGTATTGAATTTGACTAAATCCATAAATTAAAGATTAAACTAAATTTTATTAGTACATACTTTACTAATTAGATTAAGTTTTAAAAGAAATTCAATTTAATAGTCTAAGTTTATACTACAATCGTAAAATAATATTATAAATATATGATATTTGCATTTTGTAATAAGTGTCTATGATTTGTTTTACGTGTTTACTTTTAAGAAAAGAAAAAATACATAAAATAATTGACATTCAAGAATACAAGAGTTAATACATCAAGTTCATTCCTGATTGTATGGACACTATAGAGACACAGAGGTATTCAATATATATTTGTAGTTTAATAAATCGTCTAATATATAGGTACGTACAAATCTACTGCATTATATTTATATACATATGTAACATTTAGGTTTATCGCATGGATCTTAAAAAACAAAACAATTTTTAGTATTTTTCACTGCTTGTATGTATTAATTTGCTTATAGTTAAGTGTTATATAGGGATAATAATTCTCTCCTAATCTTTTGTACTTAACTTTTAAGTATTTAGTAATATATAAACATAAAAAAAGAATGAAGGGCTTAAATTTTATTTTCATTAATTTTTTTATTTTTTTAAATTTTTTAACAAGTAAAACTTAATTAAGAATATTAAAAAAATTAGAAGATAATTATAGTCTGATATATATTTAGTGATAATAATGTTAGTTAGTGTGATGTTGAGGCAAAAGTATTGCACGATAAGTATAACATGGCTATAAGGGAGATTATCATATACAATCAGTGACCCATTTCATGGTGCACATGCTAGAGTTAATATGTGAAACTTATATATATATATATATATATATATATATATATATATATATATATATTTGCGCCTTTAAATAGTGAGAAAGTTAAACATAAATTGATTTAGAATCCTTTTTTTTTTAAATCAAAACTGTCTATATTTATTTTTCAACACTAAAGTTGCATTGTTTAACTTGATTGGAGCATCAAATGATTTGTGTCGGTAAACACAAGGTAATTCTGATTGTATTTGTATTATAGGTGCACTTGTTTACATCTAAGGCATTTATGCACAATCATTATCAACTTAATTGTTTTTTGTTGTCTTTGTGTTGTTGGTTGTATTTGACACTGCATATTCATTTTTGTAGAAATAGTATTTGTTAACTAGGTTTTTTCAGCTTTTTAACTTGCTCATGTTGATCTAATTCATTCTTTGAATATTTTGGTGACACAAAGTTTTTATTTTAGGAATTTATTGTTCAAAATTTTAAATTCAACTTTACTGAATAAAAAATATAGTCAATTACATTTTACTAAATTAATTTCATGCATTATTTTGCTTAATGGTTGACAATAAAAACATATTTTCAAGGAAAATTATTAACCAACCTTTAAATTTCAAGTGATTATACAAAATATCAAAAAGTAACAAACAAATACAACATATTTTTAAAAAATATTATGTGACTATTAAATATTTAACATTGTAAAAAAAAAAAAAATTGAAAATACAAAGAACAATTATTTTTTATTTTACACAAAAAAAGTAATTTAAAAATAATTTATTTTAAAAGATATCAAATGAATACTAAAAAAAATTTAAAAAATACTATTTAACTACATTAACTATTTTATTATTTTACAAACAACTTTAAAAAAATTCAATTTTATCCTAAAACAAAAAAAAACCAAAAATAATATATATTACAAAAAGCAACTAACCCTACTATTAGAGTGAAAGAATGAATATGGCTTAACATGCAATAAATCACAAACCTTGTTAATAAAATAAACATTTTATGCTTATTTTTCAACATATGTTAAATATATGATGAATTACCAACCATGGATGAGTTTCTTACCTTAATTACTTGAAAGAGTGATGAAGAAAACTTTAAATATGATGAGATCTCTACAATCTATACCACCAAAGAGGAAGAGAGTGCCTTGGCCAAACAAGAGAGAGAAGTTATTTTTGGCTTAATAAAAAATTGGTAAAGTTGCCCTTTTATACTCAAACTTTTTTTCAAAATTACAACATTTATCCTTAAATGTATTAATGGATAAGTATGTACTAAGAATAAAATAGTAATTAATCAATAATTATCATTTATTACACTTTGATCCTTATACTTGTATATAATTATATTTATTAACTATTAAGTAAATAATTAAGTTCAATGACCATGATTAACATTTAGCAATGTGCCATAGTTTCTAAATTACAATGAAATAATACTTTATTGAATATATCCGAATTTCACATATCATGTGGGTAATATTCTTCCATTGACCAATCCCAATTAAGTAAGGGTTTATGAAATTTCAAAATCCTAGGTTGATATAAATACAAACATCCATTAATATATCATAAACTCGTCATTTGAAACTCTTTCGCATAACTTTAATTTACTCTAACTAGAGATTTACTTTTTAGGCATTTATTGATATTTAACATACAAGATGTGATTAGTCTTATACTTATACATTATATAAACCATGTGTATTCATATAAGATTTGACTATTATGTCTCAGGTCAAAAGATTACATCGCACACTAGTATAAGTATTTAATAAATAGTTGACTACATGTATTACCATGTGATTTATGGTTATTTAATTATATTCAAAAAATAGTTGTCTAACTATTAATCAATTCATATATTCTAATAATATAACTTTTATTATTACCTGCGCTAGTATCATCTCATAATATTCATTGGAGATATTCAGTATATCTACTATGTGATATTGTTGTCCATTTAATATTACCTATATAAGAAATAGTTTTGAAAATATCATTTAACTATTAAATAAATTATTTGAATAATTCACAAATATATTTTTTTTAGATACATGACAAAAAAAAAAAAAGAAAAAAGAAAACAACTTATTCTTGTGAATAAAGAATACTTTTTTTTTTTAATTAATAATACACATTCATACACACACATAAAAAAGATAATATATCCCTGAAACCGGTAATATGAATGATTTTTAGGACATATTTTAACATAGAGTTTTCTAATGGATTGCCCTGGTCAAATGCCCACAAGCCCACTCAACATTACTTTTGTTATTTATTATTTTTAAATATTGATATTTTCTTAAGTTTTGTGTCTCTTCATTGTGCAACACATGCTTTCTTTTTACCATTTATTGTTCTAGTTAACTTTGCATTTTGATTTCAACTTGTTATGAATACACAACTCTAGGTTGCTTCTGAAAATGTTACAATAGTCACAGATAACCAATCCACACTATCCTTGGTTGTAAAGGGAGGGTTTTAACTTTATGGTTAACACATCTTTCAATAGATTAGATTCAAATTTTTGTGCATATGATTATATGATGGAGATTGTTTAATATGATTTTCAGATTTTCCAATAACATATTGGTTTAAAATTGACTATTTTGTTCTTGTTTAACATATTGCAAAATTTTCTTTGTTTTTTCTTTTTTTTTTTTTCTTCTTTTTTGTGTTCTTGGATCCCCTTTCTTTGTATTTCACTTTACTTGGTCATCACTTTATCAATTGTAAAAATTTTTATCTTTTTCTAACCAAGAGGATCTGAAGAGGGCATAAGCTATTGAAAGGGAAAAAAGAGCAACTATTGTTGAGAGGAGATTAGTAGCAGCAACATGCAATGGCACGAGTATTACATCTAACACTTTACAGTCAAGAACAGGGTTAGCAATTGATATTGATTGCTTATGATATGGCATATCATTAGTTGGCAAAACTCTTTTCCACAAGTATAATTACAAATATTGCAGCACATCTTGTATGCATATGCACTGATAGATCCTCGAGGATGGATAACAATAACAATGTTAGCTATTTAGTTTTGCATCTCTATTGATTTTAACTTTATTCAAAAATTTTATCACCCCTCACATTATTTCAAATTCGTTGATTGATATATTTGTTACAATATTACTTTTTCTTATATGACAATATAATACATGATTCATTAGAAAACTCTTATTTTTTTGAACAACAAAGCAAAGCTAGGTAACCATGGCTTTTTGGAACCCAAAAGCAATTAATTAAAGCTTCAAACCTAACGATTTCTCATGAATGACTACAATACTTATCTCAATGACTACTATACTTATCTCAAAACTTACACCAACACATTTATTCAAAAATCACAATTTTTTCTTTCATTTCACCCTTTTAATGGTTTCTAGTTGAGAGTGTAAGAGAGAGGGAAAGAAATTGAAGAAAGAAGAAGAAAAACTATAGAAGGTAAAGGTAGGGCTAAAGATGAAGGATGGGATGTGGTTTTTTATTTTTTTAGGGCTAAAGATGAAGGATGGGACGTGGTTTTTTTATTTTTTCTTTTTTTGCATGGGCTTATGGGCTAGCGCTAGCCTAAGGTCATGCCGGGCCTCATAATTCTAACGTAGGCTAGGCCTAACCGACATGAATACTGTACAGGTTTAGTGTTGTTCAACACATAATTTGGCACAAGCTGGCCTAGCTTGTTTGTCATCTTTACTTGCTATCAACATTTATTATTGCCAAACCATCATTTTTGTCATTAGACACCACCTACAGACTCAACAAGTAAGGAATTTCAAACTAAGGGTAAACGAAGTAGGATTGGATTGGTTTTGGTCTGAAATTCAAACTAACTTAAAACTATCAATTTGATCCAAATCAAAATCAAATTGATAAATTTTAAAATTGATCCAAACTAAATCAAATCGATAATTTGAATATGCCTGACACTAATTTTTATTAGAATCTATTTTTTAGATTTTAATATTTATCATTAAGGTTTGTATTATTAGAATCTTTTGAAACACTATATTTAATTGTTATATTGCAACATACTATATTAATTACTATTATTCATTAAATGCAATACTACTTATATTTTTATAATTTTTACAAAATCACACATAACTAAGGTTAGATTTGTGCTATATATGTGGCTTATTTATCTTATGCAAACTTATTTGTCTTATGCAGTAGCCAAAAAAGAATGCCAAAAGTAGAAAAAGAGTCACATATTTTTGTTTTCTTAGTTTCTTTGTTTTCAAGTTATTTACATATTATTCTTGTGATATAAAAAGATAAATAATTTTGTGAATATTATGAGTCTATAATATCTAATTTTATAAATTTAAAGAGAGTCCTTTTAAATGTTGTCTAGATGTTTTCTTAGTATTTTTCAGGAGAAGACTTAAGTTTGTTAAAGGGAGTTCAGTGGTGACTAATAAGGAAATCTTATTGAGTTAAGTTGAAGAAATTTTTATGCATCAAGATGAGTATGAGTATATCTCACTGAATAAGTTTACTTAAGAAAGTTCAAGGTTCTGAGGATAAAATTAAGGAGTCCTTATTTATTTAAATCCATTAGTATTTATAATCATTGTTTATAATCGTTGTTTATAATTATTATTTTTCTTAATAGATTTTTTTCTCTGTGCATGATCTTATGAATATAGAATTAAAAATTTTGAACCACATTAAAATTTGGTAGTTTTTAATATTTAATTAGCTTTATATTTATTTGACTTAGTTAATTGGTTAAATTAATTAAAGTTAGAAAAGATTAACTATAACAAATCAAACAATTAGTATCAAAGTTGATTTCATGTTGCAAAAATGACAAATATGAACAAATTTCTTAAGCTTACCTTTATCACTGTAAGATTGATGATATGAAATCTTGCCTAAAATAATGTTAGAAAGACTTCAATTAATTGTTGATATTTAAGGTAATATCAAACTTTTAATATTCCCGTCACTTAAATAGTCATAATGAATTACTAGACATCATTCATTACTTGTAATACTAAAATTAGATTTTAGTGTTATTATCAACAATATGAGAATTTATTAGGTTGTATATTAAGATCAAGAATATATAAAGTGTAAAATTATAAGTTTATAATTTTGCCTTTAGTTACGAGAACCTAAATGGAAATATTTAATTTGTTACTTAAATTAATAAAGTGTAAAATTATAATTTTACCTTAATTTAATGAAAAATTTTTCTAAAATAATCTTAAAATTTATAATATTTTTATTTATATTATTATTTTAATAAATAAATAAATAAAATTTTTAAATTAATTTAAAAAATAAAATTAAGAAATTAAATAAATAACATATAAAAATGTTTATAACATTATATGCTTTAATTTAACGTCAACTAAATGAACATATGTTCAGTTTAATATTTTTATATACGTAATATGCTATAAACGTATAATGAATGAAAATATAATATGTTTATGTTGTTTTAAAAAATTTTATATGAGTTCTACGATATAAATACACACACACATACACACACACACACACACACATATATATATATATATATATAAAATCTGATTCTCACCTTGTAGAACGAAATAGTCGACGTGACAACATTTTTGGTATTTTACCCACTTTTCGCCAAGCACAAGACTTCCATAACCTAATAAAACGTGTTTGCAGAGTGAGTTCATCCATGAACATAACAAAGCAGACATTTTTCCTAGATAAACGAGCCAATACAATTTTAAATTACATCTGTTTCGGAAATTACTAGGAGATACATGTTCCACATTAAAATCACAATAAAAAATGACTGGCACATACTTAAAGACCATGCATATGCCACATGCACAAGTAGCATAATAGCTTAAACAAATGCATCAGAGAAGTTAGATGAAAAAAAAAGGTGTATAGAAACCCAAAAGCAGCCTATCTCACACACTAATCAAATTCCACCAAGTTATATCATGGTTCAAGCATACGGAGAATAAAAACAGGAGACCACTTTCAAAAGAAAATATAATTTTATTTTAATTTCTTATTATATTTATGATTAATCTTAAAATATTCTTATTAAAATAATTCATTTTAATGATTTTACATTCACACAACGGTACATGTGAAACAAGCGGAAGATCTCCCCTCATATCATGCATTGGACATGTGGTTGGCATGCGTCGAGCGTAAAATTTTTTGTTTTTTGTTTTTAATTAATTTAATAAGATAATTATTTTTTAAATAAATAAATAAAATCTAAATGTTAATTATAAATGTTAAACAATAATTATTAAAATAGAAATAGTTGAAAAAAATTTTAAATAATAATTATAAATGTTAATTAATTAAAATTTATTAAAAATTATTAAAATATTATTAGTTAACTTGTAACATCTTGACATTTTTATACTCTTAAAACCTTATCATGGAGTTATAATATAGTATTTTTGAGAATTTTTATAAGCGAGAGAGTTGACCGGTATTCGGGACAGCGTACTGTTTGAGCAGAAAATACAGTATTTTATTACCGATATCAGAAATTTAACGACGGAAGCGGAAAACTGTAATTTTCGTCGTGCGTGCCTGACTATATAAGCGGGAAGGGGTCAGAAAACTCAAAAAAACAAAATTCACTTTTTCCTTCATTTTCTCTCTCTTCTCTCTCTCCTCCCCACGGTTCTCTCTCCTGTGAACAGTGACTTTCGTCACCGGACCTCGGATCACCTCACCACCGGCGAGTGGAGGACCGCCGGACCGCCGTGAGCGCAACGCCGCCAACCCCGCCCCGATCGCCGCTGCCATGCGCCCTCACGCGCCGCCCGAAGCTCCGCCGACGTAAACTTTGACCGGCGATTGACGGCGGACGGCGGCGAGTTGACCGACACCTCTGGTGCGTCTGGCACCGTCTCGCCGCCCTCTTCACGGTGCTGTGCCTCGTTCCGGCATTTGGTCACCGGATTCCGGCGTGGGAAGGCTGATCGAGAAGGGGTGTTTCCGTCAAGATTTTCGGCGACCGGTGTAGCTCCGGTGGAATCTGAACAGACCAGTGTGCTCTCCGACACTCGTACTCCAACGCAGTATGTTTAGATCTCAATTTGGAATGAGTTTCGATGATGATTTTTGGGTCCAAAGTAGATTCCTTAACATCTGAACATTTAGGATGATTGGTGATTTTGAAGGCTTTAATTTGTGTTTTGTGGCATATGGACACCATGAACAGCATCCCGACATCGCAAGGATCGCGATGGTGTGTTCCGTTCATGAAACGGAAACCAAAAGTTCGTGGGTTGAATAGTGTCTGTAAATAGTGCCTCGTGAACAGTAACTCACACATTTTTCGAGGAAAATCCCGTAGCATACGGAGGAGTATTTTGAACGCATATACCCTCTCCGGGACAGTTTTTTATCATTCGTATAGCCATTGGGTGCCTGAAGGTAAGATAATATAATATTTAAATTGTGAAAAAATTAGTTTTAATATTTATAATGTTTATAATTGCATGAATATACATTATAATAATGAGTTAAATTGTAGAAAAGTCCCATTGACAAGGAATGGGCATGATCATGCAATTAGAAGTGTTAATATCCGTGTGTTATATATATATATATATAGTTATAAGCGTAATACCATTATCGTCGACCTGCAGTGCTAAATTAGATATTCTAAAATACCTATACAGCATTGTATGTCCCATGTTTGCATTACATATATTTATATGGTAGGAACGCTTGTATATACACACGTAATTATGCCCTTATGATGGAATGATTGAGTAGATGCTGCATTCGATGTTTTGCAATGCTATTCGAATTAACATGTGTGCATACGTTAGTATATTATATTTATTGTGTCGTAATAAGGTAATGAGTATATTTTTACTTGTGATGACATGTTGGGATTGCGTGTAATAACGCAATATATGATAACCGATTAAAATATGTTTCTGCGAATTTGTATTAATAGTGGTATAGTGTATCCATGTGTTCGAATTGTGATATATTTCTATGTTTTTATCTTGATTGTCTTATGGGATATTTATATGCTAGAGTGGAATATGTTTTTATAACTAAGTACTACTAGCCTTACGACAAATCCATACGTATGAAGTTCTTTTTGAATATAAGAACTAATAAATGTGTTGCATAGGTAGTTATATTACCTATCATGAAATTACTAAAATGCTGCTTGATTAATGTAGGCAAAATAGTCATGTTGTTATGATTGAGCCGACTATGAATAAATCTGTGTGGATAACCGGTATAATTGGGATAATTAGGGATCGGTAGTTTTTCCGTTACCCTAGTAAAGCCGCTTAGGACGAAGCAGCATCATTATAATAAGACTGTAGTGCCCTTCGAGGTATGTTGAACCCACAGCAACTCCGGATTGATAATAAGACTGTGGTGCCCTTTGAGGCATGTTGAACCCACAGCAGCTCCGTATTGATAGTAAGACTGTGGTGCCTTTCGAGGTATGTTGAACCCACAGTAATTGAGAAATGATAATAAGAATCATGGTGCCCGCAGGGTATGTTGAACCCATGGTTGGAAGCGGCTGTTTTCCATAGCGTCCTTGGGTACGTACAACCCATGGTAAAACTAATTATCCTATTGGTCAAGTCTGTAAGAGAGAACTTAATCTTGCAGAAACAGAGAGCTAGCATCAGCTTGAAAAAGGGGAATTAGTATTTAAATAGGATAATGGGTAAGGCAGTAAATATGTTACCTCACTTCGAATATATAGAATCCTGTTTAGCTCACAGATATGTTTGGGAAATGAAAAGAATATGTGTGAATTCATAATAAGATTAAAGATCATGTGAGAAGCTTGAGAATATTGTGGAAAAGGCGCATTGGATGTATTACAGGTTATTCGACATATTAGTTACACGTTTATTCGTAGTGTGGAGAATACAGTAAGAATATGATGGTGCAGGAACTGTGTTATGAATTTACATTGTATTGTTGGTATACTTTAGTAAACAACTAGGATTAGATTGGTATATGTCCTTAGAATAGTATAGTCAATGTTTAATGTAGGTGAAAGAATCCCTAGTATGGAATAAAAAATGGAGGACGTGTATTTGTGATTATAGTATAACTGTTAGGTTGTCTTGCTTTAGTGAAAATAAAGAGATAATATGAATATATGATAACATAGACTAGTAATGAACCAGTATTGAGATAATTGTGATACGTGGATCGGATATGTATGTTCCATCTCCCTCAACTGGGCTTGTAAGCCAGTTTCTAATAGAGGTGTGACGTTAAGACTGTGGTACCCTGAGGGGTAGGTGGAATCCACAGCTGTCTTCCAAATGACCCAGTGGCTTAGAGTAACAACCATGATCCATAATGTTCCTTATTATAATCGATCATTTGTAAACGCAATAAAATTTCTATCACCAACCTTCCGGGAGTGGAAATGGCATACAGAAACAGTATTATTATTTTACTAATACCCTCAGTTTTGCGGTATTGGGAGGTTTAATCAAGCAATTGACATATTTTAAGGTAAGGAAATATAATTTTCTTTTATGGAATTTGTGATTGGTGGTTGATTTGTGTAGGAATGGATTTAGGGATAGTGTTTAGATGAAATTGGGTATAGAATAATATATAAAATGGAAGAAAATTTGAAAGAGGGGCAAAATGGTAAATTCAAAGTACTGTTTATCGAGCCTCTAAATGATATATTTTAACATGTTATGGTATGTTTGAATGTATATAGGTATGTTTGAATGTATATAGGCATGTTAGGGAGCAAATGAAATTAGTAGGAATTGATTTGGGTGAACAAAATGAGAAAAAATTTGAAGGAAGGGTAAAATGGTAACTTTGGTTATTATTGTGGAGATTTAGAAATATTTTGATGTGTTATGTATGTATAATACTTTATATGGTTGTTAGAATGCATAAATGAATTATTATTATGGCCGTGTGATCGGAGTGTGGTTAATAGAATCTAGAATAGATTATAATATTCAAGACGTTGCACGTTGGTTGTTATAATAATTATAATAGTTATAATTATTATGTAAATTTTCTTTATTAGTAAATGATGCATTGATGTGGTTATCCATTAATATTGGATAGTATACGATATATTTATCGTGATAGTAGAATTTATAATTGTGATGAATAAATCCCAGTGAATTTGGTAGACTGGGTATTTGCGAGTGTATGTGATTATGAAAGTGTTATGAATTGTTGGTTAAGTATGACTATCCGCAAGTGCATTGTACATTCATTTTGTGAACGAATTTCATATGCGCATAAAATCGAGATGTGAACATTATTTATCATTTCTGTGTGTATAGGTGCGCATATGTGGTATTTATTGTGCATGGTTTGAGTGTACAATAGTTTTCAAAAAAAAAAAATGAATGCTTAGTTTTAGGCCATGTGGTATTAATTGTATGACTACATTAGTTATGGATCCGAATATTCAGATACCCTTCACACCCACTGGCTTGGTTATAGCCAGATTATATGATCGATCATATATAAAATATATGCTCAGCCCAATAGACGAGTGGTGTGAATGGATGAGGGTTGGGCGAATTTACTTTGTGGCCACGATCCATAACTGTGTTAGCACGACCGGTCATATATTTGTCGATAATTTATTAAAAATGTCATGTGTTTTTGATTTCGAAATGCATGTAGATTTATTTATATTCTATATAATAACTATGAGCATTATGTGGATAGTGATACAGAATATATGGTCGAAGTGTATTTATCTCGTTAGATTATGTTAAGGCGATATGAGTTAATAACCTCTACGTCATCAGTATCGTATGGTATATATGGTAGGGAAACAAATTCTGTACTAGAATACTATGTTTCCTTACTGAGCTATTTCGCTCACCCTTTGTGGATTGTGGTTTTTTTTTACAGATAATGTGACGCCGCGGGATATGGATGCAAACTCTTCGAGGCGTTAACAGGGCTAATATCTTGATGATAGGGGTATTTTTTGGTGTTAATGCATAATTATGCGTATGTATCTATATGTATATATATATATATATATATGTACGTTGGTACAGTAAACTTGTATTTTTGGGTTACATACTATGGATTATGTGTGTAACCAGGATATTATACATATCCAACTTTCGCACATATATATATATATATATATATCTTTATGTTAAAAAAAAAAATTTCAGATTATATCTTATGTAGTTGATTTTAAATAGAGGGGTGTTACATATGTTGATAGTGATAATAATGAGATCTGGTTTCTTGTTGAAAGGCAAGTCATTCGATTTTTTTTTGGATTGAGTTTGGTCTTATCACTGAACTTAACTGCATGTATTTTTTTAATTTACATATACCTTGAAGTACATGATTGAGGGATATTTTCTTTAGTGATTTAAACATTATTACTATGAAACTTGTATAAAATTTATTGTAACTTTATAGGTATATTATATTTTCATTCATAATACATTTACAACATATTCTACATATAGAAGTATTTAATTGAACATATATTTATTTAGTCAACATTAAATTGAGGTACGTAATATTATGTGTATTTTATATGTTATTTATTTAATTTCTTAATTTTAATTTCTAAATGAATTTAGAAAAATTATTGTTTTTAGAAATGCTATTAATAAAATTGTTTTAGACTTCAAAGTTATTTTAATTTTTTTTTATTAAAACGAGGGTAAATTAGTAATTTTTTTAATAGGATAATTATAAAACAAATCAAATATTTCTATTTCAGTCCAAAATGATATAATAGATGGATAAAAAGTGAAAATAAGATTTTTGCCTTCAAATTCCCCCATTTGGCCATATTTTACTTCATTTTTCATTCTTTCCAAGTTTCTTCAATCTTCCACCAAATTTCATCATCTTCCTCCTTCATTTCTCACATATCCCACCATTGATAAACCACCAAAATACTTTGAAAAATTTGTGAAAAAAAAAATCCTATAACCATAACCAAACCTTGGTCAAGTCATAAACACTTAGAAAATTATTTAATTCCAATTAGTTTTCTTGGTGAAAAAATTCAAAAAAATTCAAAGAGAGGGATTTTGAGCTTAGGAAACTTGTGGTGAGTTTCTTAAATACTATTTATGCTTGAAATCATGTTAAAAGCCAATTAAAAGCATGTTACAATTTTTTATTTAGAAAGCCCTAGGTAGCCAAAATTTAGTATATATGTGTATATATTTTTTTGACTTAAATTTGTGATGAAATTGATGCTTATATGGATCTATATTAAAAAGTGATTCATGTTAAAGGTGTGAATATGAATATGTCATAATGTTTAATAAACATAAGNAGTGATTCATGTTAAAGGTGTGAATATGAATATGTCATAATGTTTAATAAACATAAGTTTATGTTAGGTTGTATAAATTAATGAATTTTAATAATATGTAAATATATGTGAAATGTGCAGTTTGAATTTGGTCAAATTAGTTCACAAGATTCCTAAGCTATTTTGAATGATTTTAATCCATAAGAATAAAATTGAATGAGTGTTATAAGTTTAGGAAAAAGTGTGGTGTAGATTGGTATTGAATTGTATAAATTATAAATTTTAAAAATTTATAATTACATGTGATCAAAAATTAAAATTTGTGATTATTTTGATACTAAGATTAAATATATAAATTTTTATGCATTTAATTTAAAATTATTTATATATATATATAATTGGTTGTCAATGTATATTTAAAAGGTTGATATATTATATGTAAGAGGTTAGAATTAATTGGGTAAAAATTTGGTGAAAGATAGAATTTAAAATATTAATAATAAAAATAAGTTTATATTTGTGTGTTTGTGTGTATTGATGTAATGAATAAAAATTTATAGATTAATATTAACACCTCGATAAATGTCGACTAAGGACATATGCATCACGTTCATTATATTTGGGTCACATTTTCATAATTTTAGTATATTAATATTATGCATATACAAAATCTTATTTAGACTTGAAACCATCAAAAGAGATCTCGTTTAGTAAAGAAATTGATCTTGGAAGTGGTTATCGTTCTATAAACTGTGAGTAAATAGATGTGTTTTTAAATATTTTTTTAATAATATGACTTAAATTTTTATGAATATAAATTTATTTTCAATACTTTTTGATAAAATAAATTTAAATATTTGATTATTTTATGAATTTTGATTTATAATTTTTTTTATTAATATGGATTTGAGATATAGGAGTAAGAGTAAATTTATAAAAAATTATAATTAAAAATTATGCACATTATTTGTGGATATATGTATTGATGAATATGATATGAAAATATATTTATGATTTTGTGCTTTATAACTTAATGTAAGTGCCCGATTAAGAGTGTATCTATGCACAGATATTAATATTGTAAGTAAACTAGTACATACAAATAGCGAACATATACAAAATAAATTGTTTGCTTTCTAAGATCCATGTAACAAACTCTAGTGTTATCATATGTATATAATTCAATATCATAAATATATATATACTTCTTATGTATATACTTCTAATTGGACGATTTTTGTTAAATTACGAACACAGATCAATTACCTCTGCATTTCTATAGTATCCACATGATTGAAAATTTAATTTAGAGTGCTAACTCCCATAATTTGAGTGTATTATATTTTGTGCATTTTTTTTCTTCTCAAGAGTAAAGACGTAAAAATAAACTTTAGGTACATTCTTAAAAACGCAGATATCACATATTTATATTACTATTTTAGGTATTTAATTTATAATTAAATTATTTGGTTAGATTTTCTTATAAAGTCCAATTTATCAAGTAAAATAGGTACTAATAAAATTTAATTTAATCTTTACATAATGGATTTAGTCAATATTAATAACTAAATAACTTAATAAATCTTGAACACGTTTAGGATTCTTCTTTTATATATATATATATATATATATATATTATTTTCGAATTTAATGTACGACATAATAGGCTCTTATAATGTTGATAATAATACTAAAACTTAATTTTAATATTATAAATAATGAGTAATGTTTAACAGCACATTATAACTATTCAAGTGATGAGAATATCAGTGGTTTGACATTATCTTATCCGTGACTAATATTATTATGTAATTTAATCTCTTTATTTTTGATATATTAATTGAACATGAGATATAGAATATGTCATTATTATATAATTTAATTTTATATTTTTTTGTTATTTTAAATAAATTTATTTTATCAAATAAAGTAAATATCACATATTGATTTATTTAAGTATAGCCATGCAATTTTTAATGTCTCATTCAATTAAGGAGCCCAAGATATCACTCTCATTATATTGGAGGGACAAATCTTATCTTAATCACATACATCCATCTACATGAGTCATTGCATATTTGATTATTTCCTTTATAGTCTATTTTGTTACAAATAATGTTTGAAAATATCAAAATATATCATTCTCTATGTTGGGAACCGTGGTAATCTCAAATTTAAGAATCACATATACTATTATTACTATGAGAATAACTTATGACACTTACATAATAATTCACGTAGTATTTTCATGATAGATTAGTCTAGTATATTAGTTCACTAACTTGTACTTATGTGTTGATTTGATATCTCATATCATAGCACACACGTATTGTTATCAGTTATTACACATACTAATTTTTATGCATTATTGTTAACTTGTTCATAACAATTCTTGACTAGAGATATTTAAGAATAATGTCTCACTAATTAAATTGCTATTTTAAGGACATTATAATATTTATTAAATACATAGATATATAATAATGAAATAATTAAATGGTATATATAAATCAAAACACCATGATAAAAATATATCAAACATCTAAAATACTATAAAATTTAGGGTATATACTAATATTTTAAATGATCTCTTAGTTAGAAGATTATATATAGGCACTTGTTCACAAAATATACTGTAAATAAATACTTTCGAATACAAGTTTAATTTTATATTGAAGTAAATATTATATGGCTTGAAATGTTGAAATCTATCAATATATTTTTTTTAGAGACCGCTAGTAATTAATGTATTATAACTTAATCTCTATGTGAGTAATTTATTATATATTGTATATTTACTTCAAATTATTCAGTTAAATGGCACATATAGAGGCAGTTTACTTACAAGTAGGACCTCTGAGGCAAAAGCTAGAGCTAAAGACTCTTGCACAGGTATGAATGATCTTAGGCTACATCTAACAAAGATAGAAGTTATTAATGTGATACGACATAAATTTTTCAATTAATTAGTAATGCGTTGATATTTCATTCAAACATATACACCCATTTGTTGCAGCACACATAATCATGTTATTTGCCTGTGTTATCACCTCAACACGTGCCCATACCATATTACTCTATAATTTTACTGATGCATTGTTTGCTTGTACCCTTATAACATCATTCTCTCATGCCTTTATCACGTTAAGCTCCTACACTTTCGTATCAATATTCACTTGTGCCTCTATTACATTATTCATCTAAACCATCGTATCATTATTTACCCGTGCCTCAGCCACATTATTCTTATACACTATCATATTATTATTCACCCACACCACCTTCTTATTACGATGATGACTTTAGGAGGAGTGTGATGGATCGATTTGAAATATTAAGTTTATATTACTATAAGATGAGAGAGGACATCCAATGAATTGAACATAATATAATGGACTGATTCAATGCATTAGTAGTATACTTTCACGAGATAATAGAGAATATACAGTATGTCGAGTATAATGTGATTGACTGTATTAATGCGTTATCAACAGACTTTTAATAATGGATACTAAACTTCTCTCATCCATAAATGACATTCACTATCTTACCTGTTCAGGTAATCATAGTTAAATTGCAGAATTTTTTTAAATTTTTTAGACATGTTATCACAGACAAAGGATCCACTGAATTTTGCAAATGATCAACTTGTATAGTTATGTCACAAACATGCATTAGTCTCTCATAAGAATCAATTTGGTCGGATGTACAAGAAGGGTCCATATGCTAGAAGTCTTTACACTAATCTTTTGAAGAGAAATTGTAGGGTACTTTCTAGCAGACCATTACCTCAGCATCTGAGGGACTTGATTATAAATCTTCTTACCTATTATTCAGATGATTTATATTTGCAAAGGTTAAAAGATCTGGATGCTTATATAAAGACATGCTCGATTACATTGACACTTCAATAGTTTCGCAGTATTTTTGATCTGGATCCGTAATTAGAGGATATTATAAGTATCTTACCTATAATTATGTTACAAAAATTATCTTATCTTAATTTTTAACATCTATGTTATTATTTAATCAGTATATAGATGAGTATATTTATTTGCTCGTACACCGACAAATAACATATCTTCATATAATGTCACAAAATTCAACCATTATCTCTGCAATGTTTTATATTCAAACTAGTTTTTACATGTGTCTGCGTTTTTGATAAATTTTAGTTGTATTATCATATTATTTTTACTAATATGTAGATAAAATTGCTCATGCTTGGGAACAAATAAATAAGAAGATAGCTAACTTGGGCACTTTTTTAGATATTTTAGACATACATGAGCATGTGAAGGGAAACTTTGATAGGGTATAAAGACCTTGGACTATTGTTGATCACTTTCTATGTCCTATGTTAATTTGTGGTGAACATTGATTGCATGTGTCATTGATATGCCCAAATTTCAAATACATGTATATGACTTTGCACGACAAGGCCATTTCGATAGAGAGATAGATGAGGCATTGATACTACTATATCAGTTACTACCTATTGTGATGTGCACGTATGGCATTTATTATGCAAGGCAAGGCTTGCAAGATATAAACACTTCATTCTTATATTTTTAAATGACGGAGTTACTTCGGCTGACAATGGATAATGCAGATTAGAGGTATTTACATGCAAGTTTATAGAATATATAATGTTGGATCAATAGTGAGGTTTTACTTATGAGTATGGTTCATTTTTTAGAATAAAGATGGCATTTGATATATATATATATATAGATTGATTATATTGATGATATTTAATTTATATTAGCTATAGTACATTAATTATTGCATATTATAAAATTATATAATATTTTACATGTGTCAAATTTTTTATATTTTAACGTAAAATAGTATAATATTTAACCTAAAATAATATTAGAAATTTACTAATTATACCAAATAAGTGAAATATAATACAATATATTAAATAAAATATAAAGTTGTATGTAATAAATAAGTAAGGTGTAAAAAATATAACAATAAATAATTATTCATTTTCATTGTGATATAATAGATTTTTGCATGTTACCCGATTATGTCCTTATTGTTTACAACAAGAACATCTTCGAATAATTGCCTTATCTCCCATAGATGGAATGCTTAATTTCTTAGTTGACTATATGAAGCATAGCCTATTGGTAGCTTGACAATAGCAGTTCACACTTCATTTGGAATCTTCTAAAAATTTCAGTCTCTAACTAAATGAATCTCCTGTGTATATGTTGTTACAAATGTACTATTCTTATAGTATTTTGAATAGAAGTCTCCATACTAGCCTCTAACATGTCTATTTGCTATTATTACTTGAGCATATGGTAGTTGTTACAAATTAAAGTGTCAACATTGACATGTATTTATTCTTAGATCAACCACAGTAAGTTTGCCTACCTATCACTTCAAACTCATATTAAAAAACATGATACACTAATAGTATAAATAAGGAGTAATATTCCTTTTTAATCTTATTCGCTGATGTTTGAGTTGAAATACTTTCATCATATTTAGCGGTTTCTTTTAATATCTTGTAAGACCAATGCTGCATCACCAATCATATCTAATTCATTAAGACCACAATTGAAAAAGTACATGCATTCTTTAGTAAATCATTGATACTTTTTATAATATTAGTGGTCATTATGTCATATTGTCTTATCGAAAAATGAAATCTAGCTCATTTATGAAACCCAATTTCATTTTGTAAATAGTTTGCTACATTTAGGTGTATTGACATTAGTTTATCTATGTATTTTTCAAAATCACTATAAACATATACCTTAGCAAGAAGATAAAATTCTATGAGGAAAGTGTCTTTTTTACGATCTTTAAACTTATACTTGTTTTAAGATTTCCTTCAATATGGTAGGAACAAAATTCATGGTACAATCAAGAAATACTTTGCTTATCCTTTTGATGATACTATCATATCGATCTAACACAAATACAAAATCTAAAATATGTTTAAATACATCTCATAGTTTCTTTAAGAATTATTCCTATAATACATTATTTTCAGAGTCCCCTACTTCGAATACTATAGGATAAATTTGATCATTTTGGTTAAGAACTGCTATAACAAATTTGGTTCCTCAGTACCTTTTAAGAATATGCCATCAATAACAATCATTAGCCGAATTGATGATCAAAAGTCATTAATCGACGTGCTCAGTACTTTGAAAAATTACAAAAAATTATCAGTCTCATATGTTTTTATATGCGTGATTATACTTGGATTGCGCTCTCTTAAAATATAATAAAATTATGATGGTAGTTTAAATGATTCTGTTGGGTCTCTGCGTGCCAATCTTTGTGCCTTTTCGCTAGCTAGCTATGCCTTATAATAGGATATACAAACTCTAAACTTACGGTGTATGTTATTTCGAATATTATTTGGAGTGTAAATTCTAGTAGAATCTTGAAATTTATCCACCATTCATTTGCTAATAAATCGACTACTAGCTTGATAGTGACCAAGCTATAATTGGTCATTTCAACAAATATGAACTTCTTCAAAACGTATAACATACTAATATTCACCATTTTCATCTATGTTAGTTGCTCGAATTCACTATCTATATCCGTCAATTGTACACTTTACCTCGAATCGATCTGTTATTGATTTTAAAACTTGAAATTAAAAATAGTTCTTCAGTGCCATTACACCCAACAAATCTGATAACTCTTTTTTGAATTAAAAATATAACTAACAGATAAAATATTATAGGTAAAGATAGATACTGTATTCTGCAGTTGAACAATTGATGATGGAATTAGTAGTAAGCAACAAGAGCTAGATGGTCCTAGCATAGCCTCTTAATGCTTTATTGAGCTACTTTGACCTGGTTCATAACCCATATTCGTGGAGACATCTGTATCCTATTGTAATAATTTCTATATGGGGTCTTGAGTGTGTCGCTAAGATTGTAAGTGCTTTCACCTTTTATACATGGTTGATTATAAATTACAACATCTTTATGATGTATAGGTAAAGGTTCTATAGAATGTGTCTCGTCTGATAAATAATTTTAACCAAAATTGAATTAATTATTCCCTAAAGAAAAAATAAATGGTTATATGTGAACTTCTAGATTGATAGTTTGCGAAAGAGGAATGCAAGACACTCTATAATCATCAATAACTATATGCTCTATAGTGACGTAAAGGAGAATGAGATATTTACTTACTATTACCACGATGCAGCTTATAAAGGTAGATGCACCATAGTCATTATTGATATCCATATATAACGAATCTTGTCTCACTATTTATGAAACTCGTTTTTATTTTAATAATGAATTTCATTGAATCAGTTCTAGTGAAGTTATATCGCATCGTTAACAATTTATGATATTTGATGTTCTTCTACCACAGTATTTTTCTAAACTGTTTGATAACGTAACCCATTATCTTTTATAACGAACATCAACTGATATAATCTCAGTCATATAACTAATATATATAAAAAAAAATATTTAAATATAGATACTTCAACATTGATAGTTTTTTAAATAAAAAAATTAATATTGAATATAAATTAAAGAAATTCATATGAAATAATAAATTCTCAATTCAAATTAAACAAACTCATAAGATAAATATATAACAAAAACATACAAATTTAATTTAAAAAAATAAATTAAATTTAATATTAAAAATAATCTTAGTTTAATTTAATAATTACAAATTTA